>BRDA01008107.1:160620-189878 GCA_036984385.1 Crenuchus spilurus | reverse complement strand
TAATAGCGCTTCGTTAATGTTTTTTGCGTTTTGTGATTTGTAATAGCGCTTTGTTAATGTTGTTGTGGTTTGCACTTCAGGGCCACCGTAGAATACAGTAGGAGTGTTACTGGTTCTAGATTAGCCTTCAGAACCAAAACACCACAACCGTAACCAACTCCAACGGTACAAAAAAACGTATTAGATCAGTAGAAGGATCATGTAATGGGCCATCAAATATATCAGAGGCTAGCTAGTGTGAATGCAAAGTAAATGAGGCTACTGCAATGCAGTCACAACTGCGTCACTCGAAACCCAGGAAGTCACACCTGAAATCATTAGTGTGTGTCTGCCTGACTCTACAACGTGGGCACAGAACGTCCCTTGTTTGTCCACTTGAGCTTTAGGTCAATAAATGAAATCATTTGTGATGCTGCTGCACAGCCTGCACAAACACATCAAAACTGTCGGGGCGGAAGAACATGGTGCCGGGCCGTGGGTGCTGCAGGAAAGAATATGGGCTGGCTCAAGTATAGCGGGGTGCTAAATGCAGCTGCTTGAATTGCGGCCTTTGTGTGGTTTTACCATGAGCTGTGTGTGCCAGTCAGGCGATGAGGGCAGAGAGTGTGTTTAACTTGGTTCTATGCCCATTTGTACACTGTTTAAATAGCTATAGTCTCTCTCTCTCTCTCTCTCTCTCTCTCTCTCACACACACACACACACACAGTTATCCCGTTCATACAGTAACTCACTAGTGTTTCTGAAGTGTTTAGTTTTAGGCAACTGACCACTGAATACATTTATTTGCTAAGACACAGGCTATTTAAAAGCAACGAGGCTTCATTTGTTCTATTTAGAGTTGCTTGTTATTTTAGTTATAAATATGAAATATTCAAATCTTATAATCTTAACAGACACAATTTTCTCTTAACTGTATATTTCTTGTTATTAGAGGGGGGGAATATAGCAAGAAACTACACCATCATAATTCTGTTATTTTTTAAGTCACAATATTTGGATTTCCTGAGGTTTGATAAGCTGGAACAAACCATCACCTAATGCCACTTTACCAAAAGTACAGTTTACAACTAGATGTAACTGTTTCTGCACTGGACTGCACTAAGTCAAATGAATCAAGATAAAAAAGGAATCAAATGACTTATTTGGAAGTACCTATTATATCAGTGACCTGCTTATGAATGTGTATAATCATGTAATTTATCACAATACTGAGAAAAATATTGTATTTTTTTTGCCCAATTTTATCCCCTTCCCAATGTAGAAGTTGCCAGTTAGCCCATCCCATCCATTAGGACTCTCCCCATGACTTTTGCAATGTCCCTGACTCTAGGAGGGTGAAGACAAGCACAAGCCTCCTCCGTTGTATGTGATGCGGTCAAACTACCGCTGATACACTGTCACTGGGGAGCCTAACTTGCTTGGAAAAAAGCACAGGATTCCCAGCTCTGAATGGACCAATCATTAGACGCCTGAGTGGACATTGAATGGGAAAGTGATAGCGAGAGGGAGCGCCATTTACCTGCCCAGAGAGAGCACAGCCAAATTTTGCTCTCTTGGGCCCCAGCTGTTGATGGCAAACAGCATGACCGGGATTCAAACTTACGATCCTCTGGTCATAGCATCAGCGTCTTAGCTTGCTGAGCCACTTGGGAAACCAGAACCATTGACAGAGTGTTGATTTCTTCCATTTGAAGAAAATTTAAAAATAGAGTTCACTGTGCTTTACTATACTGCTGCTTCATTAATGATGTGAGGTTATATCACAAGGTGATGTACTGCTGTATAGGTGGGGGTGGGCGGTGGTAGTGGGCAGTGGGCAGGGGTAGATTAACCCTGCCTCCTTCTTAATTGCTTTCCTACCAGACAGTTTTTGCACAGAAGAAACAGCTCAACATTGTTTTGAAAAAGGAGTTTTATTTGAAATTTGGCTAGTTTTATTATGCTCTGTTAAAATAGCTATCATTATTCCACAGGAGTTGTGGTTCGTGGTTAAGGTGAACTGGAAGACATTCATACCCATTAAATGTAGAAAAAAAGTTAATAATGAGATTTTTAATTGACTGTTAAGCAGTGCTTATTAATAATTAATTAATTAACTAATTAATTAATTAATTAATTAATTATTAACTGTTTAAATGGAGGAGCCACCTTCACTTTCTCTCTCTCTCTCTCTGTCTCTCTCTCTCTCTCTCTCTCTCTCTCTCTCTCTCTCTCTCTTTCTCTCTAACTTTCTCTCCAGTTAACAGCCTTCTCTTGAGTAAACTTGGCACCTGTGTGGGGCTTCACAGCAGTGGGCTTGTTCTTGTTCGGCCAGGGCGGGCCTCGTCCCATGCTGTTTTTCTTTGCCCTCCCACGGCCCCCCTCACTCCACTCCCTTTCTCCACTCTTGTCAGTTCACAAGCATTCCTCTGGTATTTATATTTCCCTCCCGCGCCTAGCACAGACCTTGGATTCAGCCTCAGCCTGAGGGCCGGCCCTTAATTCTTTGCTCCTTATTGGATCCAGGCTAGTCATATGACCAGTAAGGGGGCGTAAACTTGGACCCTGGCCCTCCGCCCAGATTCCATACAGCTCTTAGGTCTCATATCTCACACGTGTGGGGCTGTTGGTGGACACACACTTGTGTGACTGTGTGTTTTTTTTTTTCCATATTTGTTTTTGGGGAACATTGGGGGGGGTGGCAGTTGTGTAGTCATGTTCAGGGAGCTGCCCCAGTCCGAGAGCAGTGAGTGTTTGGGCAGTATGACCCCAGAGACGCAGGACATCTACCTGAGGATGGATCATCTCCACAGACGATCCAGCTACAGACTGGGCCGAATCATTGCCCGCCAGCAGATGCTGAAGAGAATTGCTGCAGGTATGGCCAGGTGGCGTCATATGAGCATACACTGGGTCAAAGTCTGGGGTTGTGTGTGATGTCTGTTCCTGAAGAGTATATTTACACGGTGTCTAAGGGCATTTGGTTCAGAGAACAGCTGTGTGTTAATTTCTTTGGTTCTTGGTTTTAAAAAGTCAACTTTGGGTAGTTTGCTCGTTTGTTAGTTAATCAGCAGTTGAAATAATGTTGGGTCATAAAATATCAGATTTTTTAATGAACTAGAACTAATAACAAACTGCTTGTTGTCATCAATAAATACTCTTAACGCGCTTAAAAAATAAAGGGTGTCAAACAAGGGTAATTGAAATGATACCACAGAAGAATATATTCTTAATATATAACAATAAACACACAAAATATTTTTGTTGAGGTTTTTAAAACCGTCCATTTCATGATTTTTTAGGAAACCAAAAAATTATTTTCTGGAATTGGTCCAGAGAACCATTTTGGCACTTTCAGTTTTAAGAGCACAGTGTTCTTACTAATGTCTAACAGCAACAAAAGTCAATGTTGAACTACTTGACAAGGAACTGTCAAAGTTGTAAGGTCAGCGATGAGTTGTGGACAAGTCAAGAAGTAAAGTGAGCCATGCTTGTGAGTTTCTAAGAATGTTGACACCTCAGGCTGCGGCATTCAGTGAAGGACAATAGTGGAAAACCTGAGCAAACAGGGTTTGACCTCTCGGAGCAGCCGGGCCCTCCCTACTGCTTTTGTCCATAACAGCATGAAAGCTCACCTGGGGGGATGAGCACGCATGACAAGAGTGGTTAGGACCCTCACACCCCACTTCCTTTGCATGCACACACCCACACACATTTTAGCACACATTTGCAGGTGTGGCCATTTAAGCCCCCAGCGAGCTCAGAAGCTGCCCATATTTTACAAGCTTTCAGAGATTAAACATCTCCATCCACTTTGCTGTAGTGTATGTGATGGTTTCTTATTGCAGTGCTTAGTCATACACTGGAGTGCTTGGCTTAAATCAAGCATTGAAATACATATTTTTAAACATATAGATTATAATAATATTAAGATTTTCTTCATATAGCAACATAATTTTATTTTTTACTTTGCAGAGAATTAATTATATTTTCACTGCTCTATTCAGGTTCATTCTCATGCTCCATGTTTCCCAAATCAAAGCATGTTTACTTCAAAGGCCTGTAATCGCACAGGCTGAACAATCTGAAATGGTTCAAAGTGACCTTCCAGAGTTTTCAGAGAACGTTAACTAGGACACGGCTTGGAGCGCCTGATAGTGTACGTGCGTTATCAGTCATACTGTAGGTTATTCTTTGACTGGAGATGTAGCATGGAATCTCAAGGCCCAGCACAGGCATGTGTTATGCATTCAGGGGATCTAGATTATCTGGATGGGACACAGAAGGACTTGTGAGGTCTTGTTGGGGGTTTCAGGTGGGGGATCAAAGTTGTCTGCGTTGACATCAACACAAGGTATTTAGGTCAGTCGTGCCAGAGAAATGCTGATTGTCTGCTGCTCCAGTGTACTCCAGGACAGCATTATTCAATAATGGAGACCCATACACTTCCTCAAGGCTAAGATTACAGTGGTTTCTCAGCCAGACAGCTTCCTATTGTACTGTGAGTAGTACAGCATGTTATTTATTTTCCCTGATGTTTTGCTAGACTAGAGATTCTTTTCATCCATCTGATGCATTTGTAATGAACCTGTCTTCAATTTAAACCTACACTCATACATTTTAGAATAGTTAGTGGACATTTCTGGTAATTGCGAGTTTGATGTGCTGCTCTTTGATTTGTTGTGTTGTCTAATGGGTGTTGCATTAAATAATGCATTTACTTCATTCAAAAATATGGCCATGTGAATAGAATATATTACATTTACACATTGCCAAGAGTATGTAAACGTAAAGGCAAAATTGTACTGATGTATTAATTAAGGCTGCGTATTAACAAGAAGCAAGAGATACAATATACCTTATGCAGGGTTTATGATTCCATATATTCCCATATATTGTGCTGATAATGTGATGTGCAATTTTTATATGAAATTTAAGGAGCTATCAGTGATGCAGTCTTACCCTACATATGTATGTTGGAGTGGAAGAATCTAATGGCTGTCGTTAGATTACAACATTGCCATCTAGTGATTGGGGGTCTATGCACAACACAAAATGAATCACTGCTTTTTTAGTTTGCTAAAACTCCTTACACATAAAGTATTCATTAAAAATTAATACTGTGTTATAGAGAATCAATACAGTACAGTATCCAATATCCAATAATAATGATAATAATAATAATAATAATAATAACAATAACAATACTACTACTACTACTACTACTACTACTACTACTACTACTACTACTACTAATAATAATAATAATAATAATAATGCAATACACAGGTGTATCAACATTTTCCTGCACTCTTAATATTAATATATATTAGTAATATACAGTACATATGTAATCATGTGGAAATTATGTAAGTAAATTTAATGTACTACTTTTTAAAAACACAAACTTATATTTGCAAAAAGTGGCAAAACAAAATACTGTTTAAAATATACACAGAACCCTTTGCTTACTGTATATCTTCCTTGACTTATGAGAAGGAGAATAAAGTGGTTAAAGTTTGTCCTAAAGCCTAAAAAGCAGGAGAAAGTAAAGGTCAGTTGTATGACCCTCGCAACACGTTGCATTCCTTCTGGTCAGCTCTGTTGACAGAGAGAGAGTGAGAGGGGCTGGTCGCACTCGGAGTCACTCACCCATACCTTCAGCCTGAGCTACCACACACACTCATCCTGGCGTGCCTTCCATTAGCAGGCCAAGAGGGCCTTCCTGAGGAGAGCACTACTATATATCATCACTGTTGTAACAGAACCTTCTCCTACATGCTTTAAAAGGTTCCTAAATGGTTCTCTACCTGAATGCATGATGGGTTTTCTACAGTAGAACCTTTGTGTATTTTAGAGACTTTTGGACTTGATATAATAAGATCTTAATTTTAGCTCTTAACTTTAATGAATGTTATGTCAATACAGTATGTGTTTTTATTATTATGAATTATTTTGAATTCTTTTTATTAATCCATTAATGAAGAGCCCACTAAATGCAAAGGGTATTAAAAGGCACTGTACACACATTCCTATGCACTTTGTATGACACAACAAATGTTTCTTCATGGTGTGGTATCTCTCTTGTCTGTTTTTGTGGTGGAAAAAATGTCAGGTGTTCATAATCAGCCCTGGCTCTGTAAATGGGAAACAAAGTGGCTCTGACTGAAAAACAACACTGGACCATCTAATTAGCAACAGAGCTTGTGCATAGAACAGGGAATGGGAGAGGCAGGGACAAAGACCTGGGCAATCATTGGTGAGGGGTTTGGACAGTGGAGAGACCTCTGTATGCTGAGTAAAAAAGGTATGAGGATGTTGCTTTATTCCTACTGTTGATAGGTGGGTGCTTAGCCTATGCACAAAATGTCAGTTCAGTCAGCAATTAAAAAACATTTGTTTTAAGGGACTAATTATAAAATAACCAGGGCTATAGCCTGGGCCTAGTACTGCCTCCAGTGTTTAATGAATTTTGAGAGCAGATCTTCTGAAAGGAGCACTGAAGGGAGGGGTGTGTGTGTGTGACTCTGCGGCATCCCTGGCCACACCCCTTGCCTTGTCTGTCTCTGCCATGTGCGTTTACCATTTTCATCAGGTCTAAATCATGTCCACACCTCTAGTCTCGTCATGTCATGTCACGTTTCATTGCTTTCACCTGTGTCCTGTCAGGTTTACAGCCCTGCTCGTATTTCCCCTGTGATTAAGTGTGCATTATAAGCCCTCCCTGTGTTTCAGTCCTTTGTCCATCATTCTTTACATTTATGTCATCTGTGTGATTCTGTGTTGTCAGTGTTGTGTCTGTTTATGTCAATGCTTTTCACATGAAGTGAAGTTTTTCCTTTGGAATCACAGCCACAGTCTACTTGTTATTTTGTTCAGTAAAAGTTTTTGGATCACCAACTGCTTCTGTCTCATTGTCACAGCCTTCTTACAGTTTGCTTTGCCATTGAGTTCAAATCTCAACAGTAATTCTAAAGAATTGTATACAGTGGCTTTAACATTTTAAAGTGGTGTTTAAAATGCACAAAAATAGAGCTGAGACTTGAGATGATGTTACAAAAAGCCTTTTAACTCAAGCTAAAGACATGAGCACACTGGTCTTTTATTGGCTGATGCTAACATGCTAATTCTCATATGTTCACTTTAGCAACTAAACTCTATACAGAGGTAACTGCCTTTATAGTCAGTTAATAGGCAGTCAGTTTTATAGGTGGACAATGTTGACTCAAGAAGAGTGTTCAGTTTTCCCCTTTATGAAGTTTGATTAAACAGGACGGGAAGTGCAGGTCTACTCGTAAGCGCCGACAGAATGTTTAGTCCATGTAGGGATTTGTGGTGGATTCTGTAGGAATTCTCTTTCTCCCAGTATTATTTAAAGTAAACCATTGTGAGCGCTGCATTGCTTGGCTGCTTTGGAATCTCTTTCCTTCAGGATTTCAGTTATGTGGCCATCTGGTTACCAGACACATGATCTACCAGAATTTACACATCTGTCACTGTTACTCATGCATGCAGCGGACATACACATACTATGTGTAAATGCAGCCTATAAAACATACGCATTTGCACTTATAAAGACAGACAAACAAGTAATATACACACGCTCTTACAGTGACTACTCAGTGCAGAGTCAATGAGCTATTCATGACTTCATGCAGAGGAAATTTCCTGCTGAATTTTTCTAAGCCTCTCCTGAATTCCTGATTATTTTCCATGCACAGCTCATGCTCCTGTTTTCTGCCTTTAACTTCAGCCTTTCAGCAAAATAATTACACAGAGGCAGAGTTTAATGAATTGTCCTCTTGTTTAAGTGCTCTTCAGATCTTTGTGGTGTTAGCCCTACTAGCAAATGATGAATATCGTCATGGTGATGTTGATTCGATGATTCTTCAGGAATGTGATGAGGCAAATATTTCAATACTCAACTTTTGATTCTTGTATAATATTGGCCAATGATGGACTTGCTTCACCAGCCATTCTTACAAAGAAAATTCTTCTTGCAACAGTTTTCACAAGAATTCTGATAAGCCATGGGCAGCTGTGACCTGGTGGTTAGGGATCTGCTCTTGTGGCCAGAAAGTTTCCCTGGGCAGGTCATGACTGAAGTGCCCTTGAGCATGCCACCTAACTTTCAACTGCTACCTGGATGCTGTGGATAGGGTTGCCCACCACTTTGGGCAGATGTCCTTATAGCCTAGCGTGTTCACTAGTATGTGTGTTTCACTGCACGGATGGGTTAAAGGCAGAGGTCAAATTCTGTTGTGTGCAATCACACTGGCAAAATATATTTGAATCTAATTTACTAATGTTTTCTTATGTGGGATTCGTTCGTTGTTAAGAGCAGAATCTACACACACATAACAGCACACATGTCTTTGAGGGCTGAGATGTTTGTGCAAAAACAATTGCTTAAGGGGTTTTCATCAATTCTCCATTTGTATTATATTGCAGGATTTAAATTACAGCAATATTTAAGAACAAACATAAGATAGAGCCAAGTCCTGGCTAGAAAAAGTGCAGAAGAAAGGTCTCTGACCTCCTGACCATCACCTTTAGCAATATTTGAGCCTCGTTAAGATCATGACCTCACTGGTAAGCATTGCACTGGACTGATGCCTTTAATGCTTCACTTCCAAAATCATTTCTTCATTGCTGGCTTCAACATATACTGATTAGATCTGTGAGTATAAGGTCATGAAGTTTCGTAGTGGGTTGACTTTCTAAGTAGCACTCATGCTTAGCATAACCTTTAGAGCCAGTAAGTTGATATAGTTTTAGATTTTTTTAGTCTAAACATGCTTCAAAAATTGTGCATTTTGCATAGTTTCACATCTAAATTTGACTAATAGCTCAGAATGTTCTTAGCGAAAAGTTCTAATCATCTTAATGCATTGTTAATGAGTGAGAGAAGAGGCTCTTGGTCTGAGCAGCCTGAGATTCCCGTCACTGGAAACTAATGGGGAGGTTTGTGAGAAGTATGAGGGCAAAGCCTTCTTTTTGTTTTGGACAGCTGGAGTAGGGAGAGTGTTTAGCTACTTGAGCCTGAAGGAGGACGAGCACTCTAGTTCTTCCTCTCTCCTTCACTCAATGGATGTCCTATTCAGCCCTGCTGTAGGCTCATTTGGGATGGCTACAGGTTTGCATATGTGAGTGCTAGCTATTGAGATGTTTTGATGTAAAGGAGCTCTTGAGAATGTGAGCTACTACAGTGTAGGACTGAAGTGATGTATTGTTGAGAGTGGAAGCAGTACATGTTGGAATTTAGATCAGCTCTAATAATGCTAACACTAAACTATGTGTTTACCTAATGACAGTATTAAGCTCTGATTTTGCTATGAACACCTTCAAATTATTTTAACCTGTGATTTTATTAAATGAATATTCAGCGAAGCCATCAGCACATAAGAGAGTAAAGTACAGACTATTAGTCATTTGAAAAAATGACTCAAAGGGCTCTTAAAATACACCCGCTCCACAGGTGCCAGTCTAAGTGGTGACTTCGTTCCACACAGTGCTTTAGTCATAGCCTACGTTTGAGCTCGGGGTTTTTCTAGAGTCATTTGTTTTCAATTTAGGGGAAAATCCCAGGTTTAATAGCTTTGACATGGAGGGTGTTATTTTATGTGAAGGGGGAGACAAGGGAAATGGGACTTCTCACCTATAATGATTTGCTGGTGTGACGTAACAGCCATGAGACCAATGACTGTGTTTCCATGCACACAATAGTATTACGCTCTTAGTCAGTCTAAGAAACTTAGCTGTCTAGAAGATCAGGCCATTTATAATCTCATTAACATGCACTGCAGCATAGTCTGACGTTCCAAAGGTAAACACCCACATAATGACACACCTAAGCTTATCTACATGAGCTTTGTTTACATTCATTGTTCTTCTTTATTTAAATGTGAAAACATCAGTTTCTTACAAAATGTTTAGGAACAATCTCCTCCCCTATGCATCTCTTTCAGCTTTTGTAACGTAGTTTTGGTACCAAAAAGTTCCCATCATGTGTGGTTCTATTATATTAAAAAAAAAAAAAAGCACATGCACAATCTAAAACTATACATGTCTACAATAGTATCTCACAAGTCTAGCTATTATCAGTTAAGTGAAGGACTTAATCAGGCTAAACCTAGGTGGAGTAAATTCTTACATGAATCTTACATGCAAGCCATGCAGCATTTAGGAACCTTCTTCTACAGAGCATACAGTGCTAGTGCATCTCCAAAAATCATTTGTGTTCATCATTTAATAAAAAATGTTAAATGTTGTGTATATTATATTCATTACACATAGTGACATTTCAAGCCTTTTTTGTTTTTAATGTTAATATTGATGAAAATGAAATACTCGAGCATTTGAGAACATTTGAGATTCTTGATTTCAGATTTTTATGAGCGATAAGCCAAATTTACAATGGTTACAGCCAAAAAAAATGAAAGAAAAGCATTAACAGTATATAACCCATTCAAAATATCCAACATACTTGAAAAATAAAAAATGCTACATCAATTTTTTTTAAGAATTCAATTCAAAAAGTTAAACTCATGACTTAAAGCTGGTGAAAATGAAAAATCCAGAATCTCAAATTATTAGAATATTTCATTTGGAGTTTGAGTGAATTACTATTCAGACAGTATTAACATTAAAACAAAAAAGTCTTGAAATGTCATTTATATGTCATAACTATTAAATATATGTCAATTTTTAATTTTTAATTAAATTATTAACTTTTACCAAAAATTTAATTTTTTGAATATGGCACTGTACCTGTTAACCCTTGTAAGTAGGAGATGTACAATATATGCTGACATTCTGTAATTTCTTCTATTATCTATTATCTATTATCTATTCTTCTATTATCTATCAACCTACAATTTGGAGAAATCAATGCCTTTTATTTAAATGTGTATCTCTATAATTCCCATAAAGTTCACTGTCTGTACCTATGGAGTCTGTACCTGTCGAGTACTGTTGTCAGTGCTGCAGATGGCTAATCATTGACAGGCTTCAGTTATGGGTTTGGACATTACAGTAACAGATACACGCAAAGTCATCCATTAACAGAAGCATGGGTGTGAGTGAACAGTCAGCTGCCTTCCTGTGTTGTCCCACAAATAGAGGCACAGCACACTTAGAATCATAGTGATAAATGCGGGGAAACCTTTTCATCAATGTTTTTCTGTTTTTCAGTTCAGATACTTTATTAACTCACTGGCTAGTTAGTTAGTTAGTCTTTATTAGATGCTTTGACTTCTAAAAAGTATTTGGTTTTCTATTTGTTCATATATACAGTGCCAGTCAAATGTTTGGACACTCATTCAATGTTTTTCTTTTTTTTCTGTTCAAGTGTAAATGAATAATGAAATCATCAGACTATGAAGGAACACATAAGGAATCATATAGTAAACTTAAAAGTGGTAAACAAAATATATTTTAGATTCTTCAAAGTAGACACACAACTGACGTCTCAAACACATTAAGAGGGCAAGAAATGCAAGTTATTAACTCTTGACAAAGCACAGCTGTTAACTGAAAGCCCTTCCAGGTGACTACCTCATAAAGCTGACTGAGAAAATGCCAAGAAAACTCATCTAAGCAAGCTGCCTACTTGGAATAATGTAAAAAATAAAACATATTCTGGTTTGTATATATATATATATATATATATATATATATATATATATATATATATAGAGAGAGAGAGAGAGAGAGAGAGAGAGAGAGAGAGAGAGATACACACAAGTCTGGTGTTTCATCACCTAAATCCCATTTAGCCCAGGTTCAGACTTAATCTGGATCTACAAAACAGCTTGTAATGTGATCTTTGTTTCAGGTTTCACATCTGACACTAAATCCAATTATACTGGACTAATAATTTTCTTTTATTGAAACATGCAATTATTCATTGTTCTCTACTGACAGTTTATGCTCAAAAAGCATATTCTCACATCTTTATGAGGATAACGCTAAAATATAAAGACACTGCCCAACCCTATACCAGGTGCATTTAATAAATACATTTCTGAAGTTATAAATCACACAGTAAGTGAATGGGTCATTTGCTATTGACTTTATGTCTAGAAACAGAACAGTTATGCTTGTTTGTTCCCATTCTGCTTGCTTTATTGCCTTGTGCAGTGTTTGTTGGGATTTTGGCTGAAGACTGTCCCCTGCTGTTTGCAAAATGTACTGCAGACATCTACATGGGCAGAATGACAGGCTTTGTGCATATGCCTAACCGCAGTAGTTCAGCTGCTGTCTGTTCAGTTTAGAGAGAGCATCCCTCATGGCCACAGTTGAATAATAGCAATCTGAGCAATATGTAACACTGTTTATTTTACAGGTTATCAGAGTATTACACTCTACCAAAAAGTTAAGCTTGCAAAAATACAGTTCTGTTCAAGAGATTGTGCACTTGTAATTAAATTACAGATGAGACACTGTAATGCATACTTACTGAGTTTAACATGTTAGAAAATATACAGCATGTAACAACAAAGGTCTGTAAAAAGCACTATGTCACATTTCATATTGTATGTCTTAAATTCAGCAAATACAAAAACAAAAACCTTATGCTCTCTTATTTGTAGAAAACGGCCATATTTAATTTAGTTTCCTATAATAGAATGAGCAGAATGTGTAACTTGACAACAATATCTCATAAGCTATTATACATACATATCATTCAAACAGTGTTCGGCCCAGTGTGTGATTTCCAGCAAATACAGAACATATTCCATGTATTATATACATGTGGAAAATCAGATTACAGTGCTGTGACTGTTACTGGGAGGGTGTTTTGTCTTTATTATAAAGCTGGAGGAATTACAGGATTCACAGATGGTAGTTATGACACAGTTGTGAAGGAGTATTCAGTCATACTGTTGCCTTCAGGTGGATCGACTTACATGACATTTAGACATTATTAGAGGGTGAGAGAGACTTGCAGACCTTGCAGATACACCACAAACAGAATATTCCTGTTTATGTACTCACAACTGCCTCACAGACTGCACAGATAAACCCGAGCAACTACAACAGTCATGTATTAGCAGATGACATCATTTTAAAGAATGAAAAAGCTCTTCTGGAGTAAACATTCATCTGAATTAGGGTTTGAGAATTTGGTTTCGAGGATCAACATTTTTTGATAACTCCTAATCTCAGTAGAATGTTATTGGAGACTAATCTGTAGAATAGTTTTGGTTCATCTGGGCTTTGGTGACTGCTTTGTCAATAAATTACAAGTTACAGTCTTTAAACTCCAGATCTAGTCTAATTAGTGCAGCCTTTAAATTTTGCTTCAAATATTGTGAGAATATTGAATCATAAAACTAGGGGCAGTCCTAGCCTGTTTGGTGCCCTGGGGCACCTCTAGGGCACCCATCCCGCACCAACATCTCCTGTGCCACATCCCCCCAAAATGAACAACCCTTCATGTGAGTTAGTAATAGGTTAAATGAGGCTGGACAGGCTATATGAAACACTGCATTTTATTTCTTTGCGAGTGAGGTGGAGGGCGGAGGTGAGGCTGGGCGCTCATGCAGCCCAGCCCTGGGCAGCTGCCCATATTGCCCATATCAGAAACCATCACTGCAAAAATCCAGCATTGTGAATTGCAATCATGAGCCGAGTTACCCATTTGATGTCTGGACTTGTTCTAATTGTCTTCAGGATTAAAGATTATAAGATTTGCCACGATTTGTTGACAGGATTTTTATGCAGCTGTAATACTTCAGTTCCAGAAAACAATAGTTACAGTCATTCTTCTCCATGAATTGCATTTGAGTTGGCTACTAGGTTAGAACATGAGTCTCATTGTTCTGGTTCCATTCTGCATTATACAGAGTTAGTCCTTTGTTAGGACTAGCATAATCGGGTGTCTTCACATTTACTTTTCAAGAAGTCTAATAATACTTTCTACACAAATACTGCTCAGCGTCTTTGAGGATTTGGTGACAGAACTCACAATTGTGCTAACAGTGACAAGCTTTGATGAGCTAAGGAGGAACATGTCCTCAAATCTGAGGGAGAAAGGAGTGAGCGGCTTGACTGAAGCCTATGAAATGGCTGTCAAAACACTTCAGCATGTGTGGGAATGTGGCTGTGAGCCAACATCTGGAAGTGTTTAGTTTGTGTGTGGAGGGTGACTGCGAGATGTGTTTGACGATGAGTTCCTCTGATCGATTTTTAGGCCCAGTGGAGGCTTGGAGTGCTGTGGTAAGTTTTAAGGTGTTTTCTGGTCCTCTGGGCTTGGTGGTGGGGCTGCTTAAGTGTAACACCTTACTTATAGAGGCATGTATGCCAGCATAGATCACACCTGCTTAAAACAGTGGTTCAACAAAAAGATCTAATTGGCTTAAGATTACTTTAGATTATTTAACAACTCAGTTTAAGGCAATGACAAAGGCATGTGTTTGCACCGTGCTATTTGGCATATAACAGTGATGATATGAATGAGGAGACCACAGACTGGTTGGAATATAAATTGGGAAGCTTTAACACTCAGCATGGCATCTGTTTGCAGAGGAAGTCTTGCCCATCAAGAAAAAGAGCCAGTCAGCTTGTTGCCTTACACCAAGAGTGTGAAAGCCAGCCTTCGTTAGAGAGAATTGCACAAGCACAGTGGCCTGAACATCTCACTGAGCCAAACACTACAAACCATTGGTATTTGTTGGGTTTGTAATGTTTTAATGTGTTTGTAATGTGTGGTAGTTTGAGTCTCAGATATGACACTGAAGTCAGGTCTTATATGGGTGGAAATATCTGCCCAGCAACATTACAAAGATGGCCACCAAGTCATTGGACTTGCCTGTAAGGTCTTTATATAAGCATCTCTTATTTGTTAGTTACATTAGCCTCATAGCTCCAATGAAATATGTATTGAAGGGGGAAAATTGTGTGAATTATATTTGTTTTGCTAAGTTACAGCTTTATATAGAACGGGTCTTAAAATGAACGTTACCCTTGCCTTCTTAGCCAAGCTTCTCCCATAGACTATATGGACCCCAGCCAGGTAATGGAGTGTTACATCTATCCTTCTAGATGTTGCTGGAACTCTCTGAAAGCCCAACATTATTAGCTGAACCCCCAGTCCTCATTTAGTTCTCTCTCTGGGGATTTGGGGGTCTTGAGGTTGTGGCAGTAGAGCCTGGAGAGGCTTTTCTAAGTCGATTAAGTGTGAAGGTTTAGAGAGTGCTGGTTTGGTCTGCAAAGCCTTGACCAGCTGCAGCCTTTGGCTTTTAGCTGTACAACCAGAAAATGCACTTCAAATCAACTGCATCTGTATGGTTTGTTTTGTTGAGGCTGTTATGTGTAATTTTTTTCAGCTGAACTTTTCTCTACATGTACAATTTAGTCTTTTGAATCTGGTCTCTGGCCTGGGTGGTGAATTTTTTAGACAAATCATGTCTGTCTTGAAAAGTTTAGATATTATTTACTGGTCTAGACACCATGTGGAGAAGAGAATCTTCCAGAGGAATGTTCCAAGACAATTCATACAGTCTGTAGACGGGCTGGGGTTGTTCACAGTGTTCATTGTCGTCCTCAACGTTTCATTAATGAAACATACTTAACATGTACTGAGTTAGGATTAAGGGTATCTTCAATTTTATTGGTTATTTTGTTTTAGCCCAGATTAGGTTGTTTTGATTTTTATTTTTGGTATCAGAAGGTGACGAGTTGGTTTATTGAGAGCAAAAGCTAGATCAAAGCAACAGTAGTGCCTTTCTTAAAACCCTCTGGAGTCTGAGGGGTTTCCAGATAATCTGATGTAGTCTGACATGCCCTGACTTTTTACAAATTACACACATCGAAAATAATTTTTTCCTAAAGTGTTACACAGGCTTTTGTTCAGCACAAACTCAACAACAACAGTGTCAAAACAGTAAAAGTGTCATAAACCTTTATTTTTTATTAAATCTGCTCTAAACTTAGACTTTCCAAAAAACTATTTTCAGATGTTCTGATATATTGCAAATAAAACAGACTCTAAACATTTCTAGCTAAGACTTTTGAGCTCAGAACTTTGTAAACATAAGTGATGACTACACATTTGTTATTACAGTTTTTGGAAATTGTATGTGTCTTTATTTCTAAATCATAACAAATGTGAGATGACACTGTGTTTTACTGAGTCACTCATTCCTACATTGGATATTCATTAGATAAGTGTGAGGTGAGAGGTCTTTGTTCAGGTGAGCAGTCTGTTTATAGAGAGCAAATGGGCATTTTCACACATTCTTATGCTGGTAATTCACTACTGGCATGTCCAGAATTACCATGACATTATCATATGAATGGCAGATTGTGTCAGTGGGCAGGAAAAAAAGCGCTGTGCTCTGACTCACGCTGAAAAATGTGTCTGCTTATTTATGCTTGTCTCACAAATATCTCAAAATGTATTTCAATTCAAGCTACATATATTTAAAAAGGAGAAACTTTAAGGTTTCCGGGGTATGTTAAGATTTGTTTATAGGATAAAATTTAGCAGTTATATATATATATATATATATATATATATATGTGTGTGTTTTTGTGGAATTTTGTTTACATCTTGCCAGTGGGAGCGCAGAGTTAAAAGTTGAAAGTTAAAAGTAAAAAAAGATCTCAGAAGTCACTAGTTTAGTGGCAGGGATGAGTTATTGACATGTTTCCCACAAAATATTCAGTGGTATTTTTGTATGAGCAAAAATTTATATTCATATTACCGTACATATTTTTGTTGTAAAATGAGACCAGTGGATATAGCCCAATAACCATAAACACAGACCTTGGCTAGCTCCAGTTTTGGAGAGACAGCTATGGATGCTATCAACATATTACAAATGGTTGGCTGAAAAAGTAATACAGTTTAAAAAATGATACATTACATGGCAGCCTACATTAGATTGTACGCCTACCTATCACTTGATTGTACAGTTCAAGTCCTGTAACACCACTGATGCTTTTAATGCCTGGGTTATGAGGTGTTTTAAAAAGACATTTGTGGTCATGTTGTGGATACTTCTGGTCATGTTTCACACAGGAATATTATTTACAACTCAAGTCAAATTTATTTATAAAGTGCTTTTTACAACTGATGTCACAAAGCAGCTTTACAGGGTTAGTAATAACGGTGACAGTGGAAAGGCAAAACTCCCTCAGAGCTGGAGGAACTAACCTTGGGAGGAACCGCACTCACATGATGGACCCATCCTCCTCTGGTCTACTAATTATAAATTCTTGATACAGTCACATAATCCTAAAACTAGGCGAGCATGTGGTAGAAATGGTTAGTAGATAACAGCATTACCCCTGTGCATAAGTCAAAACAAGCACAACACAAGGTGTCTGCCTTAGGTTGTTCATTACTTAGTGCAAAACTGAAAAAGCAAACATGACTGTTTACATAACAGATAAGTGAAAACTGTGAATTTGATCATCTGCTGACTTTTCACTTTAAGGAAATCCAATTGAGATCCAGGTGCAGATGAGAGCTGGGCTGGCATGGGTTAGCCTCAGAGAGAGGTGAGAGAGGGGTGAAGTTACTGCAGAGATGAAAGCTGTGGCTTTGTGGGCATCCCTCAGTGGTGTGTGTGTGTGTGTTTGTGTGTTGCCACAGCTGCACCAGCCTTGTTTACATTCATCTCAGGGTTTTTGGAGGAAAACACACCAAGGGACTTTTGACCCAGTGAGCTTTATCAGTGGTCAATTACTGACTTTTGCTTTTCAAATCAATAAGATCTTACCACATGTCTTTGAAAGTGCACAGTCAACCATGCATGCTTTTTTATTATGGACACAGGAAAATAAAGAAATATAACCCATTGGAAATGCCTTTCATAGCATAGTTTTATAGGCACAGACAGGTCTGGGATATTTAAAACATGACCTGCAGTTTCAGTAAGTCATTCCTTATCGTTTTGGTAGGAAATCTATTGTTTCCCAAAGTGAATAAAACAGATTATATACAACATTACAACAAGAATAAAATATTATTTCAGCAAAATGTTGTTTTTCAACATAGCTGGGTTATTAATTAAATGTTTTTATTTGTGTGGAATAATAATATACATATCTGAGACATGTACACTGCTACATTACTGTTGAAAATTATAAATCCAGAATCTAAACTTATTAGAATGTTTCATTTTGAGTTTGAGTGAATTACTATTAAAAATGCTTGAGATATGGCAGTTTACATATTATGTACATCTTGTCATTCTGTTTTCATTTTTTCCTCTACATTGTAAATGAATACTGAAGTTATCCAGACTATGAAGGAACACATAAAGAATCATGTAGTAAACGTAAAAGTGTTAAACAAACCAAAATATGTTTTAGATTTTAGATTATTCAAAGCAGACACACAACTGATGTCTCAAACACATTAAGAGGTCAAGAAATGCAAGTCATGAACTCTTGACAAAGCACAGCTGTTAACTGAAAGCCATTCCAGGTGACTACCTCATAAAGCTGACTGAGAAAATGCCAAGAAGGTTGTCATCTAAGTAAGAGGTGCCTACTTTGAAAAATGTAAAATATAAAGCATATTCTGGTTTGTTTGTTTACTAAATAATTTCATATGTATTTCTTCATAGTTTGGATGACTTTAGTACACTGTAAAAAAAAAATCATAAAATTTACGGTAAAAAACTGGCAGCTGTGGTTGCCATTTTTTCACCGTAAAAAATACAGTGATCTTGTACATGCACTGTAAAAAAAAAAAAATCGTAAAATTTACGGTAAAAAACTGGCAGCTGTGGTTACAACGTATATCTGTGTTTTTTACAGTAGTAATTTGTGAAAAAAATGGTTCTTGAACGTAAAATTCACGGTTGTCAAACATGCATACCGTAATTTATCATACAGTCTGACCGTATATTTGACGGTAAAATTCTGGCAACCACAGCTGCCAGTTTTTTACCGTAAATTTTACGGGTTTTTTTTACAGTGTATTTATAATGCAGACCATTTTTAAATAATGAAACATCACTGTCTAGATGTGTCCACACTTTTGACCGGTACTGTATATAAAATATTATATTAAATTTGAATTAAATTATGAACCCAAATAAACATTGTCATAATGTTCAAAATTTTTGAGGAGCACTTGTAAATGCATGTAATACTCCTTATACTGGAATGCAGAAGGGGAAAACTTGAGAAAAGTAAAGTGGAAAGTACCCACACTAAATTATTGAAAAAGTGCCTTTTTTAAAAAAATAGAAGTGACAAATCATTGGACTGAGCATGTGTAGGGTGTTTTTACAGCTGCATTTATTCTTTCCAAGTTAGGATTACAATGTAATGTGTATAGTGGTGAGTCATGTTAACATGTAGTGAGATAGCTCAGATTTATTACTGTTATATGGTCAGATTTCATTATTTTTAAAGAAAAAATTGTAAATCACATATCATCAGTAGTGCATCTATTAATTCCCAGTGATTCCTTATTCCAGTTCCTATCTGGCTGTTTCTGTTTTGTCATTTAAAGGAATATTGTTGGAAACGATTTGCGTATTTTCCGGTGAATGTAATTTCCCTTGGCTAGCTGCCTGACTGTGGGACATTTTGCCCAAAAATGCTACCCACTGGAGCTGTGGATGTGTGATCTCTTCAGATTACTGAGTACTGCTCCTGTTAGACCTTTGTATTTAGGATCCAGCCCACTAGGGGTTCCACAGGCATCTGTGCTTAGGTTAATTAAAGTGTGTTCTTAGAAATAATGGGGTGGCATTCTCACGCCATTGTCACCATGACCTAGGGCACTTCAATCTTCAATATTAAGCTGTGTTTTGCTTGGCCAGCACTCTGACTCTTGAGTTTTTGAGTGAAGGAGGTCATTAGCTGTAGGTGCTGTCCATCACTCTTTGGTTCTCAAGCTGGGCTCTGATCGGTAGACTACAAAACAGTCCAATATATGTGGTACTCCCCTCTGCAACAGGGGGTGTCATTCATCATAATGGTCTTTTGAGATGTTCTCACCAAAATGTCAAGTTGAATATAAAAAATACTGTATGAAAATTACACGTTTTCTTCCCCGTATCGTAAATCAAATGAGTATGTTTGACGTTTGACTTACACATGATGGCCTATACATATGTAATTGCCTTACAATAGGCCAGTTCACCTAAACACATGACGCCATATGGAAGCCAGTCACATTTAACCTAACCACAGACATGTTTAGACAGCATTTTCTGACCTTTCTGCACCATGCATCATGTGGCCATCTGTTATCCCTGACTTACAACTCTTGGGTCTCGCTGAAGGGACATGTTTGTCTGCTTTTTGTCTCAGACACTGTACTACTGTCTGTTTATTCACATATTTTTGCCACTGAGGTGTCACTACCATAACCTCATTAAACTGCTATAGAAATTAAGTCATATTGGATTTTTATTTAAAAAGTTAATTCTTTCTCATTTCTACATTCTCAAATCCTTTACTTAAATAGGTACGTAGGGTGAGTAGGTGATTTTGCAGAAATGAATAAAAGTGAGCTTTTTAATTTATTTAAACAAAAATGGTCCACCAATTATTTTCAGCCATCCTTCTAAACCAGTGTTAGAAAACACAAACATGTAGGGCTTGACTATTCACAGAGAGAGAGTATTGGAGACACTGTATACAACACTATCCACCTACCTCATGTCTCATTCACATGTAAGAAAACACTTAACATTATTGTAATGCAGACATCATCAATCATTTACACGCACAGATTACATACGAGATAAACACAGCCAGCTAGCTAGCTTATAGCTTTACAAAACCAGCTAGCTGGCTAACCCCCACATACTTAACAAATAAAATAATTACCAGTCTAATAGAACAACAGCAGCCTTTGCTTTCCAGGCCTTTTTGTTTAGCAGCTTTCTTTGTTGTATGTGTCTGTGGATGAGGTAGGTAGAAAGGTAGACAAGCACGTAGGCCATCCAGTCATTTTGTTCAGTCCCGAGTGAAATGATTGAACAAGGTTTTTACAGTCCTGTGACCTGTAAAGCAAACATCTCTTTTTCTTTATGTTCTCAGAGCATTTGATTGAGTATTTCAAAAGTAGAACACAAACTGTAAGGCAGAGCACCTACAGTGCCTTCAGTTGAAGCCCTGTTACAATTAGATTCCATTTACATGGGTTCCTGTGGTCATTTCTTCTTTTATAGGAGTTAAGCTGTATCAGCCATGTTGGTGTTTTCTCCCTCCTCTCCTGAGAACATTACGGACTGAATTACTTACTGTTTTCCATCAAACTCAGCACTTGTCTGATCTTTTTAGACCCATCTGGACACACGTCTCTATAATTCTTCAGGCAGATGTCACCTCACATTGGGGAAAAATAAGTATTAACTGCTGCTCCTTGCCATGTTTGATCTTCTAACATGTGCATCCACCACAAACCAGGCAAGAGGATTATCTGAAAATGCAGCACAGTCGATGCTCACTTGTCCTGCAGAAATTGTATTGCATCTGTATTGTCTCTAAAATGTGAAACAAAGTTCTAAAATGTGAGATAATTAATTATCTAATTAATGATATAAAATTAGAACTGCAGTAGACCATGTGGTGTATATTGACTGTTGATTTTATGTCTCTGTTGGCTACTTTTAAGAACGATGTCTTTGTCTTACATTCCCAGTTCATAGCCAACCAAGATTAAACAGCCAGTTCTTTTGAACAGAATCGTCCATCTGCTCTGACTTGATGGGATCAGGAAAAGAAAATAATGTTTTGAATTTATATCAATGTAGTGTTCAGTCTCCTGTTTGTTGGCTGCTTTTAAGGACATTGGATCTTATCTTTGTCTAACATTCTTTGTTAATTGCCAACCAGTAGAGAACAGATCCTTTGAACAGAAATGTCTGTCTGCTGTGACTCAATAGGTTTATTAACAGAAAAAGAGGAAGAACAACTTCGTTCTATTTGGATAACATCAGTCAACTCAGATTCACCTCAGGGTGGTGAGGCAGCCAATGAGACTTTTGTTTTCATGCCCTGAGTGCAGTCCAGGTGTTTTCCATTGCAACGATTGTGATTTACAGTAACAGACTGTAGTCTCGCACTAGTTAAGCACTGTCTGAGTGATTCATCATGCATGTCCGGTTTGAGTTAAAGAGGGGTAACAAACATATGTCTGTAATGACTTTAGAGAGACATTTCCTGTTGTTAATCCTCTTCACCGTTGTGTAGTTTTACTAAACTTGTTGGAGGGCACATTGTATGAAGTGGTTTATTAAGAGTAGGTGCGTCACTAAGCTTGCATTTGAAACCTTAAACCTAAACAAGGCCACTCAGAGATCATTGTTTACTCTGAGCTCAGAATTTGAAGGGAATCTTTAGTTAAAAAGGTTGAATAAGGTGATGGAGTTTGAAGATTGGCAGCTGTAGATAATAATAATAATAATAATCATAATCATAATAATAGAAGCATTTCAGTTCATTTTTTGGTTATGTAAATATTTCATGAGGTAGTTTTGCTTGTAACAGATATCACATATTTACATCCCTGTCAAAAGTTTGGGGATGGCTAGCTTTGTAGTACAAATGACATTGTGTTCTTAACAGGTTTGCATTGAATTTAATTTATGGATACTAATCACACATTAATACTTAAAACATTATAAATAGTTATGACATTAAGTGTGCCATTACTGTGTGAGTGGCAGCATAATGTCTTGTATTTTATCACCTGGTTGGTTAAAAGTTTTTCAGTGTAAACTTGAAACAGTAGATTGAAAAAGAAATCTTAGTTTTTAATTAATATATTAATTAGGTGATGGAATTTGAAGATTGGCAGCTGTAGATAATAATAATAATAATAATAATAATAATAATAATAATAATAATAATAATAATAGATTTTTTTTGGTTATGTAAATAGCTATTGTATTTATTTTCAACAAAAGGCTATGTTTCCCAGATTTACTGTACATTAAACATGTAATTCAAATTATTTTTCCAAACAACTAAGACCAGAATTGTGTATTGTAGTAGCAGGCATCTCTCTGACTTCAATGGAATCTTTGCTGGTATTTCGCTGGCTACTGTCCTTTGTCCCATTTGTATTGTTGAAATGTGAAGGCCTCGACCCACAGCAGGCATCTCAGCAAGCCACAAGCTGGCCAGGCTGACTATGTGCTGGTCAGTGGGCAGGCCAGAGTGGAGCTACACAAATGCTGAGTTGAAGAGAGTGTGCTGGCAGCCACGGACTGCTCTGATTCACTGCTGCTGGTGGTTGCCTGGCTGTGATGTCATGTTTTCCCCTCAACTTTTGTTTTTTTTTTCCTCTCTCCTGCCTACGTTTTTCCGCCTCTTCTGGAGATTTGCTGGAACTGAGCTCCATCAGACTTTCCCACATTGTCTTCTTTCAAATAAAATAACCTCCTACCCTCAAGCTTAACCCTTTAAACCAAAAAAAAAATTAATCAGACGGAAACCTAATGACACATGTACAAAGTAACAAATAGAAACAGAAAGTATACAAATAGTAAGTAAAAACAACAAAAATATGTTGAACAAAACAAAAAATGTCTGTATATATAAATCATCTTTAAAATGCACACTGATGTTATTTTAAAGAATTAATTTATGTGAAAAAAATATTAATTAAAAAATCCATCCATCCATTCATCCTCTTAACTAATACCCCTTCATGAGGCACTAGGCAGTCATTAAAGAATCATTAAAGAAAAATTATCAAGTTGGTCAAGTGGTTCTCTCACTCCAAGACCCCTTCTAGTGTATTTTAAAGAACATTCTGTTTTATTAATATGCACCTAATAATGTGTGAGTGCTACATAGTTCAATTGCAGTTACGAAATAATTATGGGTTGAAAAATTATTGACCCTGACCATTAAACTGAGCCAATATTTGTATAATAATAATAATAATAATAATAATAATAATAATAATAATAATTATTATGGGCAGCACGGTGGCTTAGTGGTTAGCACGTTTGCCTCTCAGCGCTGGGGTCTTGGGTTCGATTCCCCATCTGAGCGGAGTTTCCATGTTCTCCCCGTGTCTGCGTGGGTTTCCTCCGGGGTCTCCGGTTTCCTCCCACAGTCCAAAAACATGGAGGTCAGGTGAATTGGGTACTCTAAAAAAAAAAAAAATTGTCCGTGTGTGTGTGTGTGTGTGTGTGTGTGTGTGTGTGCGTGCGTGTGTGTGTGTGTGTGTGTGTGTCACCCAGTGATGGACTGGCGCCCTGTCCTGGGCTTAGTTGAATAGTGTAATGCCCTGCCCTGCGCCCAGTGAGGGGGTAGGGGACTAACCGCGACCCTGATAAGGATTAAGCGGGTGTGAAAATGAATGAATAATTATTATTATTATTATTATTATTATTATTATTTTCTGAAAGGAACTTGCACATAAACTCAAACTCAACTGCTATGCCAAGATCTGTGCACATGATAAACAAAACCCATTTATTTAGTCTTAACATAATATCACATCCACAGTGCTATTTGATTGGTTGAAAGACCACATTTTGAGTAAATCCAATCAAATGAACTTTTCAGTGTTTTTGCAAATGTTTAAAGCTTAAAGTGCTTAATTTGTATAATATCCTACTATTTAACTATTTTCATGTAGTGTAAGTTGGGTGTATAAATGTTCACACTTCAAATATTCGTTATGATAAATGAATGATCAACTCAAATATTGCCTATCGGTGTCATTTATTACTGATAATCAAAATTAATATCAGCCATGAAAGAAAGCCATGAAATCCTGCTGTGGAACTACTATAACCTAGTAACTATTCTAAACAGTTATTACAGTATTATTACATAATAATAATAATAATAATAATAATAATAATAATGCAATATATCTGATTATACCCATAAATACAGAGTACAATAAATGATTATCTAGTCCAATAATGGGTTAACTTCCAGTCTGAGTGTAGCCTCAGTTGGGGGAATTGAAGGGGTCATCCTCTTTATGAAAATAGAGACTACTGGAGATACCCTGCCACGAGTAACAGCAGATTGTGCAAATGACGTTTGGTTGCGTCTGATGGCAGGAAACAGGAGAAAGTCCTGTGTTGCGAGTGCACTGGTTCTCTGGCATGCGGCCAACAGGGCACTGCCAAAAATGTGCTGAGAGAGCTCAGAAGGAGATGGAACAGTTTTAGTGGGAGAAGGGGTGGTGGGTGCTGAAAGAGGGGCTGGGTTTGAGGAGGAGCAGAAGAGCTGGGGTTCATTTATGACTGCAGGGCGAGAGAGGAGGAGCAGAGGAGAGGAAAAGAAAAAAAAGTGAGAGAGAGAGAGAGTGAGAGTAAGCCAATGAAAGATAAGGACTAGAAGAAAAGTCCAGAAGAAGAAGAAGTAAAGTCAGAAGCTGTTCTTTGCTGAGCAGCACATTGTTCTTTGAGAGAGGAGTTGTTTTAAACATGCTATCAGAGCTTTTCAGTATGGACCAATGATGAAAGTCTCTCGTAAGTTCATTTATACTTCTGGTCTGACTGATTCCTTCCTGTGGTTGTTCTTCTTTCTTTCTTTGTTTCTTGTTAATATTACACTTAAGCGTCTGTATGAGATCAGAATTTATCTGCTATAAAAGTACAAAAGTGATTATTATGGCTCTTGGCTCTTAGCAGAGTCCTGCACATTTGTGAAAGGTGAGCAATAGGAGGGAAGTCTTTAAATCTCCCAGACTGTTGGCAGGACTTTTATCATTTCTGCCATGGTTACCCCTTAGGGCATATAGCTATTTGCAGCATCAGAGGTCTCCAACACATTACATAATGGAAGGTCTATCTGATAGACCTGCTCTAATATAGAGAAAAAACAGATTTTTTTATTTTTCTGCTATAGAATTCCAAAGCCAGCATTATCTGCTGAAAGGCCAAACTGTAATAAATGCTTTATTTGATTTATTCAGCATTACATTGTTAAACATACTTGAGACTTTTAAGGCAAGACTGAGTAATGTCAATGTTAATATGACAATTTTCAGGCTCTGCATAACTTAAATATTAGTTTCACTGTAGTTCGTAGCAGTTACTGTATTTTAAGGGTTGCCCTGACCAATAACTACAACTGTTAAACTTCTATTTAAAAATAGATTTAACTCAGATTAGATTAAAACTTGGAACAAAAATGTATCAAAAAAAATAAAATATTGGAACAAAATTATTGGTAGAATTATGAGCCACATGTTTAATACAGGACTTTTTTTTTTCTTTTTTTAAATGTATTGGAAAATAATATATCAGCTGTTTATTCAATTTTTATTTTAAAAATGTATATTTGTGTTTAAAAATACAGTATATTATATTCAGAATTAATACAAGGGAAACAATAAATATGCAATTTTTGAATATACTAGAAAAAAACAGTATCTATTTTAATCTAACAAGTAATTTTGGATCATTTATATCAGCCCATTCATCACTATTTCTGTGCAACACAAAGCACTACTGGTCATTTAAACTGATGTGGAAAAAATACAGAAAAGAAACAGTTGTTACCAGGTTTTATCTGAGATGCCCCAGTCTTTTAATCTAATAAGATTACAACTGTTACTATTATTATATTTCACAGATCAGTCTGAATACATGTGCCTAATGATTAGACTCTCTTAGCTTCTTTATCCATTATTTTTGGTCATCTCTTTAGTCTGACTTTATTTGTCTTTGTGTTCCTTTATTTGTCTTTGTGTTGCTTTATTTGTCTTTGTGTTGCTTTATTTGTCTTTATGTTCCTTTTTGTTCCTTTTCCTCTTGCACATAGTATGCAGTTTTATATATTTTGTATGCACATCCAGATTCTTTTTAGAAATCATGGCATGTTCATTTATATAGCACCATTCATACACAAAGGTCATTCAGAGAGCTGTACAAATAAAAATTTAGAAAGATAAAAGTAAGATTGGTAAAATAAAGTACTAAGGCATTGAACATTTCTAGTGATAAAATGAACCAATGGTCAATGCTCTTATCCAATTTTAACAAAAATGTTGGAATGACGAATCAACCCAGCCATTCACTAAGATTCATCCAATCACTTGCAATGCCCCTGACTGTAGGAAGCAGGGCCAGAGCTCCACATACACAGACTATGCACTGCACGTGGTTCCTCATTTGTGGATGGGGTCACCACCTACTACCCACCAGTGGCATGCCTGCGATGGACTTTGATCACATGAGGGGGTGATGGGCGGGAGATTGTTGTGTGTGGCGGAAACTTGCATGCTGGTGAGAGGCAGGATGGAGGCAAACAAAGCATTTGTGCTTAGGGCCCTCACATGCCTAGCACCGGTACTGCTAGGAGGGTGAAGACTACCACATGCCTCCTCTGATGCATGTGAAGTCAAGCCACTGCTTTTTTTTCAATAGTTGCTGGATCTCCAAAGTACTTGGAGGAAAGCGATGGATGGATAAGCCAACAGACTCCTGAGCCAGTGGACATTACATTAATAGTGATGGGGAGAGAGCACCAGCTGTTGGTGAAGCAGCACACCCCTAATTCGAACCTGCGATCCTCTGTTAGTGTTAGTGCCTTAGTCCACTGATATAGAACCAAGCTTTACATGAACTGTGTAGCATATATGTAGTTTAATGTGTCACACTTGGGATTATGCAACCTAGCGAGGTCAAAACCAAAGAATATAGAACAGTGAATTGCGCAACTTTGAGTTAGCGTGTATTGGAACTAGGGACCCTCCGTCTTTCCTGAGAAATAACAATGAGAGAATGAATGTGGAGTGCATCCCCCTATAAAGTTACAGAATGTGGTGAATAGTGGAACTGCCAGCTCATGTTTCAGCTTGTGTTGTATCTGTGACTTTGGGACAATGCCGAGCTCCAGCATCACTGTTACTGTACACAGCAACAACAACAATGACTGATCATAACACTTCAGAGGGCCTGGGGGCTACTCACATAGGAAGAGCCCCAATTCCTGATAAGTCCTTTTACCTTGTAAAAGGCCAACATGTGTGGGAGGTGACCATCACCATATTGACCATCAGTTGTGTGTGGGTAAACCTGTGACGTCAGGCTGAATGTAGGCTACAGTCTTTATGCTTCCAAGGACGCTGCTCTGTCAATATTTGCTGAGCAGAAAGTCTATCTTCCAAAGTCAGGTCAGATAAACATTTCTTCATGCTGGAGTGAAAAAGCCATCAGGTCTCTGTGAGAACTTTTTGAGAGCAAAACATAGTATTTTATATTAAAGTGTTGCTCTCTGATGTGACACTGTGGTGTTGGTTTATATTCTTATGAGCTCATTTTAATGTCTGTGTGTCTGTGTGAATATGCTTGTATTTGATGCTGTAGATTTCTTTTCTATTAAATGTGCTTACATCATGTTTAGTTACATATGTAATGAATTACATTTACATTTACAAGCTCATTTGTAACAAAACAGCTTAACCACAAGTCAATTAAAGGGTTAAAATCAACACTTTTGACAGAATGTTTGGTTTCCATGAGCTACAAGTAATCAATATAAACTTACTACACACTTTTGTTATCTTCAACAACTACTGTAACTGGATCAAGCAAAAATTGAATACATGGAAAAATACTGTGGAGACAGATGATCTTTCTAATGGAAGTTATCAGTGTCACTGAAGTGGAGATGAATGGGACCTGTGACGTGTGTAAGTCTCTGGGACATTGCTGCTCCTCTCCACGCATTCGTGGAAGGGCGGTCCCAGCTATGGAAGACGCTATAGAATTGTCAACTGTGCCACTGTGGGACTTAGGGTGGACTCTTTTGTGTCTGGCCAGTGTGGTATTTAAACCAAACCCTGTTACTATATTACTTGGCATGTTGTGTTTGAAGGAGTAGCTTTCCCAATTCAGCCTGAGTGAATGGACTTGGTACAGTGTTCATGAAGATGGGTCAGGTGAGGATGGTAGATCAAATCAAATGTAGGCAATATAATTTAATACATGAATATTGTAATAGTATCCTGTTTCTACATGTTTTATCTGTAAGTGAATTTTATGGAGAATTATGCCACAACACTTCCAACATTTTTAAAGGATTTTAAAGCATAATCAGCCAGGGATGTGATACACTTGGTAATAATCTCATTTGCCAACAGCATAATTAGAAAGGAGTAATATAAATATATTGAGGAAAAAAAAAAAGAAAAAAAAATGCAAGATAAATCAACAATGTAGTCAAAAAAAAAAAAAAAAAAAAAAAAAAAAAAAAAAAATAAAAAAAAAAAAAAAAAAAAAAAAAAAAAAAAAAAATAAAAAAAAAAAAAAAAAAAAAAAAAAAAAAAAAAAATAAAAAAAAAAAAAAAAAAAAAAAAAAAAAAAAAAAA
>BRDA01008107.1:144882-160610 GCA_036984385.1 Crenuchus spilurus | reverse complement strand
TATTTATTTATTTATTTATTTATTTATATTTATATAAATATAAATATATATATATATATATATATATATATATATATATTAATTTATTTTTTATTTTTTACATTTTTTTTACTACATTGTTGATTTATCTTGCATTTTATCTTGCATTGTTTGCAGTGTTTCTGGTCTAAACAGTGAAGTGTACAATGTCATAACAGTTGAAGTTTATGATATATTGCACTGTGTCTATCAGTATATTGTAATAAGATGTAATTCAGCACAGTTCAGACAGTAGGAGTTCAGTACTGTCAGCAGTAAGTAGATTTGTTGTAGAGTCTTATTGCAGTTAGTAAAGCATTTTGAGTGAGATCTGAGTAAAATCCAAACCAGACTAAAGTTTACAACCAGACAGAAACATCTGCTGCTTTCCAGCTGGATTATTCCCAGGCTGCTTTTCTAGTTGTTCATTTGTCCAGTGTTGTTTGTTTACAAGTTTGTTTATGGACGTCTGAAAGCTGTGTTCTCAGATGGTGGTCTTGTTCAGTATATATCACTCATTTCATGATGTTCTGTTACTATCTTTGAGATAGATATCAAGAGTCATTCCTGTTACTCATATATGTGATTCATAAATGGACGTTTAGAGAGGAGTCATTGTTTGGTAGTTCAGTACAAATATGGACATGTGACGGATTTGTCATCTACTGACATTATACACATAATAACCTATGGTTATATGAATGTGGCCATAAGGCCAATAACAAATCTAATCTTGAAGAATATATGTCGCCCTCATTTTACCTGTCCACTGGGATTAGAAGCATATTACAGACTGAATGACCAAATACGAATGTGCCAGATGCCATCACACACTGAAGAAGAGTGGACACAGTACCAGGTCTGCTTATGTAATGGCTCTTCTCTCTCAACGTGCACAAAAGTGCATCTAAAAATAGTTGTCCTTCATGGAACAAAAAGAGAGGGCTCCTTAAGGAGAGACACAGTTCTCAGTATCAGAAATAGTGTTTAAATAATGTGAAGAGGCCACTTTAAAGGTTAAAGTTTAATTTGCCATGGAAAAAAAGGACTTTGTTGAAGGCAGGTGTGGAAATGAAAGATCATAGATATCACTGGACTGTATAAAGATATACTCAAGTAAAGGTCACTTAAAAGTCATGTAAATGTCTTTACCTGGCATGTACTGTTCTAAGAAGATGCCATTATTGGGATAGAAACCACATTATTGGAGGTTCTTTAAACTAGGCGTTGACCAATTATCAGCTAATAAAGCCATTTTTCCAATTATTGAACTCAGTTTCCGGGCAGATAAAAGCTTTTCTTTGTTATTTATGCACATATCTGATAAAAAAAGCCCACTTCTTTAGTCTGGCACAATGTTTCACTCTCAGCATTATTTCATTGGTATAATATGGATCACATACCAAGTAAATCTAATCTAACACACTTTTCAGCTACTATTTCCACAGCTGTCTAAAGACCAAAACATTTTTTTTAATGTTCTAATATTACTCTGTGGTTTTTTAATATGAGTTGAGTAAGAGCTGCATCCTTGTAAACATTCACACTACAAATATCACATTTATGGTTAATAAATATCAGCTATCAATCAGTTATCAGTGATTATTTTGATTACATTGATTACTAATACTGTAATATAGCAGTATTGGTATCAGCCATATCAGTTGACCCCTATTTTATAAAAGAACATTTTTCACATTTGCACATCAAAACACATTGATTCTTGTATATTTTGCTCTAAATAACCTTTCTGGCCCTCTAAATGCCTGATCTATAGTAGAATTACACTTCAAATAGGACATTGCTTTTCTTTGCTGTATAGTTGGCTATGTGATTTCTGGTGATTCAGAAATGTCTGTGTATACACTCTTACAAAAGGGCTGTTTATATACTAAAACCTTCAAAGCTAAAAAGCTATTTCAGGTTTTTAAGCCTCTAACCAGTCAGGATGAAGGCTTTGCTGGTTCTTTACGAAATGGTTCTTCTAAAATGGTTGTGTTCTGTTATCATGTGTTATATACTACTACACAGTAAATATGCCAGTGTTAAATCAACACTATTAGAGTTAAATTAACACTGAGAGTGTTACATTTTGACACCCTCAGTGTTAATTTAACTCTAAAAGTGTTGGTTGAACTAATATATACTAGTTACAAGTCAAATACTTTTTACAGTACTGTATAGAACCTTTTTTATCATAGTTTTCCAAACTTTTGCTTGAAAATGAACATAATTAAATTTTTTGTTATAATATAATTTTTGGCTTAATAAGGTCTTAAAATGTAGGAAGTTGAAACTAGAATGTTACTGTATGAAAATCATTCTTGTAAAAAACATAAAGCATGTCTTACATGGGTGTTAAAAGGACAATCATTTCTTTTGTTGCAGAGATAGAAGCGAAGGAAGCCTGTGATTGGCTGAGGGCTGCAGGATTTCCCCAGTACGCACAGCTTTTTGAAGGTAATGCTCCCACCATCTAAATGCATATATTTTAGAAGTCATCATACCTTAATGTACATCAATATCACTCTCATATGCCAACCTCAGACAACCGTATGGCGTCACCGGACCACAAAGCTAATTTTAGTCCAGCGTGGTTAGTTTCAGATGTAGTTGGCGACACTGTGTTTTTGATGTCTGGTTTGGTGCTCTTGGTGTTAAGCTGCATTTAGCCCATTCATTCTCTACACAGTGTGATGTGTTAGTGACTCATTCTCTAACACAGAGCTTCATTTGTACAGCTGCTGAATCGCTTCTGGAACAAAAGACATGACTTTAAAGTTATAGCTGACATAAAGACTGTGCCACACTGTGACTGACTCCAGTCTAAAATTACAATCTAAACATCCTAGAGTACAACATGCTCAAAGCCAGAGGTCATGGGAACAATCTTGTTTCATCAGCTCTGCAAAAACACACTCAAACCTTCTTCCGCTCAAACCTTCCTGCCACATGTGCTACTTTAGACTTTCCTTTGGTTAGACTGATTAACCAGCGGTCTACTTTCTTAAAAATATATACAGTTATATGTGTATATATACACCAATCAGCTATAACTATAAAACCACCTGCATAGTTGCACTGTGTAGTTCTATAATTACAGACTGTGGTCCATCTTATTCTCTGTGTACATTGTCATCCTCCTTTCAGTTGTTCTTCAATGATAAGGACCACCAGAGAGCAGGTATTACTTGGGCAGTCAATTGTTCTCAGCACTGCTGTGACACTGATGTGGTGGTGGTGTGTTAGTGTGTGCTGTACTGGTACAAGTGCATCCGATGAGTTTTAAGCAGTGTCCCCTCATTGTCTACTCTGTTAGATACACTGAGCTTGTTGATCCAACTTGTAGATGTAAGGTCAGCATCTTTAATCCTTCGTCAGCTGTAACAGGATGCTGCCCACAGGACACTGTTGGCTGGATTTTTTTGGTTGGTGGACTGTTTTGAGTTCCAGCAGCTTTATTGTGTCTGATCCACTACTACCAGTGCAACACACACTAACACACCATCATGACATCAGTGTCACAACAGAGCTGATAAATGATGTGGTGGTCCTGTGATGGTTCTGACCAGTGAAGAACAGGGTGAAAGGAAGCTAACTCTTGCTAGCATTAAGAGAAATAAATGAACTACAGTCTGTAATTAAAGTAAAGAGTGCAGCTATATTGTAAGTTGATGATCTTGGTGCTAATGTAGTTCATGTAGTTACTAATGATTGTGTTAATTTTTGCAAATGTTAACAAATTATTAGTAAATCATTAATAAATCATTTGTTAATGAAACTCATGAACTATTGATTTGTTCACAGTTATTAATCATTAGTTAATGAGCTATTAATGAAAGTTATTATAAAGTGTTACCTATACATTTATAACATTTGGGAATGAATAAAGTGCAGATGTCTTTGCACAGATATCTGCTGCACAGTAAATCTGCCTGTGTTATATTAACACTATTAGAGTTAAATTAACACTGAGAGTGTTAAATTTTGACACCCTCAGTGTTAATTTAACTCTAATAGTGCTGATTTAACACTAGCAGATTTACTGTGTGGTACCGATATGTCCAGTATCATCTATAATAACAGTGACTATAGAGAAGGTCAGGAGTCAAAGCTCTGCATGACTTAACCAATTAGACACATATACTTTTTGGATTTTTCATCTGGAGTAAATATGAAAGGCAGTTAGGCATACACATATTACCATTCATAAAATTTCATTGAAACCAGTCTCACTGTAAGTAAATCTTTGCTTCTACATATTTGGGCTAGGCTCTTCACAGCACGACTCTTCATGAGTGTTGTTTTGGAATTTCCATTGGTTCCCAAGTAGAACACAGTAAGCCCGACTGAACCTGTGGTTTCACTTAAATGCGAAACGCAGTGCCATTCCTGCGAGAGAAAAAGAAAACTTAATTGCACCAATGGAATGTTAGCTTTAGGAGGGTCTGGATCTGGTCATGCCGTTACATAAGCTAGGCGCCATACTCTGAGCAAAACGTAATGCCTGCGCAAGCCCAAGCTCAGTTTTAGGGGGGTAAACTTTGTCTTTTTTTATTAGCATCAGCAAAGGTCCAAAACTCTTTAGCTGCTTTTCCCAGTCTTGGCTTATTACTCTGGAAAGAATGTGGTGTTATGGGCTTTTGAAAAGCACAGCGCCTCTGTTTTCAATGTGAACATGCAAAAACCTTATCCTATTAAGAAGCAAGCATGGCACATATCGTTACTGAAATGAAAAACAGCATTCTAGTGTTTGGCAAAAGCCACCCTGGTGTTTGGATTTTGAAGTTTGTTTTTTCTTTGTAGATTCTCAGTTTCCAATAGACATATCTCCTGTGAAGAAAGATCATGACTTTTTGGATAAAGACCTGGTGGAGCCTCTGTGCCGGTAAGAAATGACTCTTTTATGTGTAATGCAGGGTGAAAGGCTGTTCTTAAAGAAAGAATCCAGTATTTTCTCAGTCTGAACATTATCTGCCAAGGTTTTCTAGCTAACTGTACCAGTCACCAGGTTTTCTGTTCCTGTCTTAAGTGTAGGGAAATAAGTGTCTATGATAGTACAGGGAAACACATCTAAATGATTATACTCATTGTAAACACTGAGCCTTTGCTACAGATGTACCAGATGAAGATCAGAGAACATTCTGGACTAAACATACACATCTAATCAAATATTATGTCTATTTACATCTTCTACATAGTAAATATGCCAGTGTTAAACTAACACTATTAGAGTTAAATTAACACTGAGAGTGTTACATTTTGACACCCTCAGTGTTAATTTAACTCTAGTAGTGTTGATTTAACACTGGCAGATTTTCTGTGTAGGGACTTCTAATAGTCATTATTCACTTCTGATGATGTGAATACATAACAGACTACTGAAGAGACCTAAAATTAAACTTAAAATTGTGCTTCTGTTACAGTGAAGTATTACATCTATTGCTAATATCAGCCTAAATAAATTCTCTCTTATTATCTGTTTAGCTTAGCTCAAATGACCAAAGAACTTTTCACACAGCTCATAACTGTCTCTGGAACATTTACTTGGTCTTGTCTTTCATTATTTTGGCTGCTATTGCTTTAATATCAATCTGATATTTCTAGGTTCAATTAGTGTGTTTAATATATTAGCTGGTAATGAGCATTTCCTTATACAGGTATAAGATTGAATATATATATATATATATATATATATATATACTGTATATATACTGAGATGAAACAACCTTCTGGTGCTTCTAGTAGTCATGGAAACTGCCCTGGTAGGAAAGCATGGGGCAGGAGAAGTGAGGCAGCCCATTGCACAACTCAATCTGCTCTGACTCTAAACAGCCCTTAAGCAACTCATCGAAATTCCAAACCAGCTCACTCTTGTAAAGAAACAATGGCGGTGCCTCCCACCTCTCCCCTTCATTCACCCTGACTTTTCACTCCTCTCTCGAGCCTCGGGGAAGCAACAGCCTGGCTAACAGCTTGGTCTGTGTGCTTGGCTCTGTGGAATATTGAACATCTCTTCTGTGCTGTGATTATCGAGGCATTAGAGGCTAGGTTAATAGTTTGCTCTTCAGCTTGTCATCCAGTAATCCATCATATTTACACAACTCTACCCCCCATGTGTAATGTCTGACAAAAAAAAATACAATTCTGAATCTGTTGCATCTCATTTGGTATTCATTATGGAGCAATTCCAAATACCAATTAAGGCTGCTTCTGTCTGCCTCATTTAAACAGCACCTCCAAAACTATTTACAGCATCTTCATTCTTAAAAATCAATGGGCCTCATTCACCAGCCATCCTTAATAAGACATTTCTTCTTGAAACCCTCTTATGTAGTTTCCATAAAGATTCAGAAACACACAAGACCTCACTTTGGAGTGCCAACTTGTGTGCAAATTATTTGGTAATTGCATTTTCTTCAAATTTCAGTGTATAATATAGGATTTAGATTACAGTAATATCTAAGAACAAATTTAAAGGAAAAATTGGAAGGTGTTATCGGGGCAGCCGTGGCCTGGTGGTTATGGATCTGGTCTTCTGACTGGAAGGTTGCAGATTCAATCCCCAGACAGGTCAAGACTGAAGTGCCCTTCACAGTAAATGTGCCAGTGTTAAATCAACACTATTAGAGTTAAATTAACACTGTATGTATCTTGTAATTTTACTCTAATACAGTACTGTTGATTAAACACTAGCATGTTTACTGTGTTTAGCAAGACACCTAAGCCCCAACTGCTGTCTACCACTTTGGGCACATGTTCTCACAGCCTAGTGTGTTTCACTAAACAAAAGGGTTGATGATGATGAAGATGATGATTGTTACACTTATATAGCGCCTTTCTCAAACCCAAGGACGCTTTACAATCAACACACTCCATTTACACACACTCAATCACACACACTGGCGAGAAGCGGCAGCCAATTGCGCACAGCGTACTCACAACCGGAAGCGACCGTCCACCTGGAGGACTGCATCGAGCACTAGGGGGAATCACCCAGGACAGAGTGCCAACCATATCTGGGCATACATACATACACACATTCATACACATTCATTCGTACGCACCAGGGTAATTTTTAGAGTAGCCAATTCACCTGACCTCCATGTTTTTGGACTGTGGGAGGAAACCCCACGCAGAACACGGGGAGAACATGGAAACTCCGCTCAGATGTGGACTCGAACCCAAGACCTCAGCGCTGAGAGGCAAACGTGCTAACCACTAAGCCACCGTGCCGCCCGTGCCACCCGGGTTAAATGCAGAGGTCCAGTTTTGTCAAATTGGGAAAAGTTGAATTGAATCAAATAAAGTCCAATGTTCCTAATTTTTTTATTTTTATTTTTTTGCATTGAAATGTATTCACAGAAAGATAAAACTTTTATAAGGTCTAGAACATTTAAAACATTTAAAAAGAATCTCCACACTGACACAACTTCAGCAAATGGGACTTTGAAGAACTTTTTTAGATTCTTCTGTAACATCTCTTCAATGAACTCTTTATGTCAACTTAATGCTTAAGAAAGTTTTATCAGCAAAGAAAAATGCTGATCTTACAAACACAATTGAAGTAACCTAAAATCTGATTCTGCACCCGATTTAGATTTGAAAGAATGTTACATAATCATATTGTTTTTATGAGTTTTTAATATGATTCAAATGTACACCCACAGTCTTTGTACATTGTCATGTCTTTGCTAAATTGTGTCTTGATGAAATACTGCCATTTACCCTCTCTGTTTGTGTGCTGCACTGTCATTAAACAACCACAAGCCCTCTGAACAATATAATGGCTCATAAAAAAGCCATGATTATCATGCCACGCATACTGCCTTCCTCAGTTTCCTCACACATGCCGTTAGCATGGGATGTAGCATCATCGTTTCCATCTTTCCTGCCCACGTTTTACAGTTTTCAGTGGCTTTTAATAAACGTCTAAAAAGCAGCTTTCCCACAAAGGCTCCAGAGTCAGAGACCAGCCTCTCAAGTCTCTCCTTTTTATTGTTTATGAGAAATACTGTTGAGTGCCATTGTAAGACTGTACTTGCTTAATTGACTTGGTGAACCAACAAAGCATGTCAGAAGAGATCTGAGTCAGGGCTGTTTGTGTATGTTCTGACAAGGCACAACTGCTTAACTTTTATCCTGGTACACAGTAAATCTGCCAGTGTTAAATCAACACTATTAGAGTTAAATTAACACTGAGGGTGTCAAAATGTAACACTCTCAGTGTTAATTGAACTCTAATAGTGTTGATTTAACACTGGCAGATTTACTGTGTACTGTTTTCATTTTTATCTGTATTTGCACAGATAGATAAATCCAAGCTAACCCAAGAGACCACAAACTAAATCTTGGACTTCACTGCGTAGGACAGTTTTTGCATAACAAATGGCTTCAAAGGAGAACAAGCTCCAGCTCTTCAGTGAAAGGAAAAGCACTTGGTCTTCTTTAGCTGTACAGCAGAATGAGTCTGGGCATTCATAACTCTTCAGATTGACTGTAGATATAATTTTAAATACTTTTTTAAACATTAACAGCTTTGTTTTCTTTTTTGTGGCTTTGGAAGTGAAGTGCTGAGGCCTTTATATGTCCGTTATATTGATTTGATGACTTGTTCTTTCATGGGGCCATCAGAAATACTTCATTTGAGATGGTAATGCAGTGGCCCTTGATGTTGTGTGTAAGGGCAATGGGAGCATGTTTTACACCGTTTTTGGAAAGTACGGAAGGTCTTGACAGCTGTGCTTCACAGAACTCTACTTTTCAGAGGACGTGGGATCACATAGAGTGTGGGGCTGTTTCCATGCCTAATTGGGTTTACTGCTAGCCAGAGCTAGTGTCTGGACAAGAAGGGAAAAGCTCTTTGGTTCTGATTAAATTAGGAAGAACTTCCACAGTGCTGCTATATCTCAAAGATGAATTCCATATGAATAGAAGGGAGTGAGAAAGCTTAACATTCTTCTGATAATGGACTTTCAGTGACCTGTTAAATTTGAGACATAAAAAATTCTAGAAGTACTAATGCTGTTAATGGTTTTTTTTTTATTTAGGCGGCTGAACACATTGAACAAGTGTGCATCAATGAAACTTGATGTGAATCTTCCTAAAAAGAAAGTAAGTATGAGGACTGAGTAAGTGTAAACAGTTTCTTCTCATTATAGGATGCCATTGTCGCCATCACATTATCCTCTGGGCTTTAAGTTACCTGGTTATTATGCAAGTGAAAAGGTTATTTTTTGCCCTTTTGGAAGACTGCATTCCATTCCAGACCCACATGCCCTTTTCATTCCCACAGTCTGTGATATTTGAGAATTCTCTATTGTATAGTGTGAATTGATCAAACTTTTTTCTCCCTCAAAACACCTTTGAGCAATATGTCCTGCCTGCTGAATGACAGGGATTTATTTTTTACATGCTCTTACTGTAGTAGATACTGATATTCCACGTTACATCACACTGTTTATATGCAAGCTGTAATATAAAACTTAAAAACAAAAATAGACAGTGTTTAAAATAGATTATATCAGTTTTAAACTGAATCTGGTTTTTCTTCATTATAAAACATGAGCATGAAAAGCAAAAATGTGACTTTAACGCCAACACCTGTCTTTGATAACATATTTATTGGCTTCTACATATTGATTGTTGATTCTTTGCAACCCTATTAGCTACAATTTGTCTTCTTACTCTGCAGAGTGAGGACTCAGATGAGGACGACCTATTTGCCATTAGTGACAAATGGACCTTTGAGTGGAGCAGTCGTCGCTGGTCCAGGCTCCAAGATATTGACTGTCTCTTGGAGAGGGTGGAGCACGAGGAAGGGCGAGAAGATTCAGCTCTGCGGACCACGCCCAGCAGTGAAAGCGTCCTTACTGACCTAAGCGAGCCTGAGGTTTCCTCTTTGCACAGTGAGAGCAGTGGCGGTGGAGTCAGAGGTCACAGTGCTGAGGATTCAGACAGTTCACAGCACACCCGCTCGGACTCAGCTGCTACTATGCCTGACAGAACTTCACTGGGCGTGGCTCATCATGCCCGATCTCACCTCACTGGTGGTGGCTCGCGCACCTCTTCTGACCCAGCTACCATGCATGAACACAACTCACTGGTAGTGTCTCCAGACCTCCCTTGCTATGGCTCGCTTCCCATTAAGCATGGTAAGCGTGGCCGGGCACGGGCCAAGGACTTCTTGCGGCGTATGGAAACGCTACGTTCACGAGGAACGCTTAGTGGTGGAGGCCGCAGGACATTGGTCATTGGTGCTCCTGTCCTCCAGCATGAACCTCAAACCATAAAGACTCTACGCTGTGTGGAAATCAATGTCAATGGTGACGTAGAGTTGACTGAGCCACCCTCTAGTGCTGGCCTGCAGTCCAGCAGTGAGGGCAGTAGCAGTCAGTCCAGCACACCCAGCCTGAAAGACCGCAAAGCCATCCGCAATGATCACAAGCGCAGTGGCATGTACCTGGAGGACCTTGATGTGTTTTCCAGCATAATTCAGGGCAAACGGGTGGCTGAGCAAAACCGGCGGAATGAGTTCCGTTCCTATGAAGACCTGGTGGTCCATATCCCTAAAGACCACAAGCCTGGGACTTTTCCCAAAGCTTTGTCTATTGAAAGTCTCTCACCCACAGCTGCACCTATTAGCAGGATTCCAGAAACCCAACGTCAACCCAGCGTGAAGGAGCCACGACCCATCACCCAGTGCTGCTCGCGGGGCAGCCGGATTAGTGTCTATGACAATGTGCCAGGCTCTCACCTCTATGCCAGCACTGGTGACCTCATTGACTTGGAGAAGGAAGACCTGTTCCCACACTTGGATGATATATTGCAGCATGTGAATGGCCTACAGCAGATTGTGGACCACTGGTCCAAGAATGTTCTGCCCACAGGAGAAAGTCAGGAAAAGGGACAGAAAGTGGAAGTGGAGGCAGATGGAAATGTTCACTCCGCTAGCCACATTACGCTGGATCTGGAAGGTCACTGTATGCTGGAGGGGCAGGTTACCCCCAGCGATGGGGACAGGGATACCGTTTCACTGAATGAAATTGAATCTACAGGCATGAGAGAGAGGAGAGACTCTGGTGTAGGGGCTTCACTCACCAGACCAAACCGGTACGAGTTACTACCAGTTGATCATTTTGACTTCAATTTGTGTTAGATTTGTGAACATTTGTGCTATAAGCACTGGGTCACTTAAGGTTAGTGACACTCCTGTGCATTTAAAGTTAAATATTGCAACATTGCAAGCTTTCAATTCATGTTTATTTCTTTTTCCCTGGAATTAAACATGATATGTAGGTAATTCAAAGAGATACAACATAAAATTCTAAGCAGATAAAACTTAATTGTGTTCTGGCACCAATTTGTAGGTTTTCATTATCTTACTCAATAGACTGAGAATCTCAGTCCTGCCGTTTTATACCAGGTATTCCTTTGTCATAGAATTTATTTAGTTATAATCTGTACTTTCACAACACTATAACTGCATCAGCCACTTTGTGACCATAGTGCACACTTTATACTATATCAGTAGTGTTTCACTTACCTTTTTTTTTAGTTTGTATGTATTTTGATATGACATATTAATTGATCAGCCTATTTTGCTGCCGATTCTTGTTCTCTGATATTGTTTTTTGTTTTTTTTGCATATTGTTATTGTTTACCTTTATACATCCATTATCTTATCCACTTAATTCTGATCAGGGTAATGGTGAGTCCCGTACAACTACACCAGGTGCAGTGCAGAGCATTACACACTATCCTAGCCAAGCCCAGGACAGGGCTGTTTAACACCACTACACCCTAAGACAGAACACGTCTTTTGTATAATGGGAACAAACTACACTCGTGCTATAAATTTCAGATCATTTTCCATATCTCCACAAAGTATTTTTAATAAGTAGTTTCTTGTTTTGTGTTCAGCTTGCGGTGGCCAAGTTTCCAAATCTCCAACCGTCTCAGCCATTCGGTGGCCTCTCTCCAAATCACCAATCAGTCTGCAGGTCAGCTCAGCTTGTTGCAGAAGTTCTCCCTGCTGCGTCTAACAGCCATCATGGAGAAATACTCAATGTCTAACAAACATGGGTGGACCTGGTAAGACATGCTTGTCTTTAGATTCTAAATCTCTACTGAGATTAATCTTTTTCATGATTCTCTACTGATAAAAAAATGTAACTTATGTTGTATGCTTTTGGTAAGAAGAATGTTTATTATATTACATTGATGTTCTTGATTGTATCCTGAAGCTAGTTTTTCATTATAAGAGTTTTTCAGTGTTAAGATACAGTCATTTATAAGAGTTTGTTGACCCCTGGTTAAGTTATATTTAGTCAATTTTACATCCTCTACAGAGAACAAACCTCTGGACATTTTAATTCACAGCTACATTTTTTTTCTGTGGATCAGGTCTGTGCCAAAGTTCATGAAGCGGATGAAAGTGCCTGACTATAAGGATAAAAATGTGTTTGGTGTTCCTCTGATCGTCCATGTCCAACGCTTTGGACAGCCTCTACCTCTCGGCCTCCAGCAGGCTCTCCGCTACCTCAGGAGCCAGTGTCTTGACCAGGTTAGTGAAGCTTATACAGTGCCTTGTGAAAGTATTCACCTTCCTTTGACTTTTTACCTGTTTTGTTACATGTAATATTGTAATAATAATATTGTAATAATATGTAATATTTTTAATCTGAATTATATGTGATACATCTGCACAAAATAGTCAAAATAGATACAAAAAGTTGGTGAAGTGAAATGTGAAAAATCTGTATAAAAATATTTTTGGGAAATAAAAAGCTGAAAATTGGCATGTGCATATGTATACACCCTCTTTGCTATGAATCCCTAAAAAATTCTGGTGCAACCAATTACCTTCAGAAGTCACATGCTTAGTGAAATGAAATCCACCTGTGTAATTGTCAGTATATACACACCTTTTCTGAAAGGCCCCAGAAGCTGCAACACCATTAAGCAAAAGGCAACACTAACCAAACAACACAGTGAGGACCAAGGAGATCTCCAAACAAGTCAAGGACAAAGTTGTTGAGAAGTACAAGTCAGGGTTGGATTATAAAAAAATATCAAAATCTCTGATTTGAATGATCTGAATTCAAATTCATTATCATCAAATGGAAAGAACATGGTACCACAACAAACCTGCCAAGAGAGGGCCACCCACCAATACTGATTGACCAGGCAACGAAGGCATTAATCAGAGAGCTAATCAGCTGGTGCTAAATACAGGGATATTTTTGAGAAACACCTGTTTCAGTCTGTCAGTGATTTGAGACTGGGACAGATGTTCACCTTCCAAAAGGATAATGGCTCAAAGCATACTTCTAAAGCAACATTCGAATGGTTTAAGGGGAAACGTGTAAATGTACTGGAATGGCCAACTCTAAGCCCTGACCTTAATCCAATTGAGAATCTGTGATCAGACTTGAAGATTGCTGTTCACCAGTGGAAACCATCTAACTTGAAGGAGCTGGAGCAGTTTTGCCTGGATGAATGGGCAAAAATACCAGTGGCAAAACTTGCAGCTGTAATTGCCACAAAAGGTGGCTCTACGAAGTACTGACTTTAGTGGGGTGAATAGTTATGCACACTGAAGTTTTCTTTTTTTGTCATTTTTTTTGTTAATAAAAAGAAAATCAAATATTAAACGTTATAGGCATGTTCTGTAAATGAAATGATGCAAACCCTCAAATAATCCATTTTTATTCCAGGTTGTGAGGTAGCAAAACACCAAAAATGGTTTCATAAAGCACTGTATGTGTTAGAGCATTGTGTTTCACAGTAGTCGTATATTGATTTGATATTATTTTCTCACACTGAAATAGCATGCTTTTATAGTCATTTTTATTCTATCAAAGTACTTTTAAATCCTCCTGTATGGTTCTGTATCCTGCTTTATATTGAGTTATTTCACCTAGTTTCTTTATTTTAATACTATCTCTTAGATTCTGTATTATTTAACCCAGTGCTCATCCTCATCTACAGGTGGGTCTCTTCCGCAAGTCAGGGGTGAAGTCTCGTATCCAGGCTCTCAGACAGATGAATGAAAGCAGTCCAGATGATGTGAACTATGAGGACCAGTCTGCATATGATGTGGCAGACATGGTGAAACAGTTCTTTAGAGACCTTCCTGAGCCTCTACTCACCAGCAAACTTGGGGAAACCTTCCTTCATATTTACCAATGTGAGAATTATTCATTCTTAGCAGATACACATTTATTGACATAGAATCATTACAAAAACCCTGGACTGTGTATCAGGACTATGTAGCGTATTGTTTTTGATATAGACTAATACCTGACAAAACAAAAGAAACAATGAATGCTCAGGTGTCCTAATGCTTTGTCCATATAGTATTTATGCAGACGGTTGATGGTATTTAAAGGTTAAGATTTCTGTGTATTGGCCTTAAGCCTACTGTGCTTTTCTCCACTCTGTAGATGTACCTAAGGATCAACGGCTACAGGCAGTTCAGGCGGCCATCATGCTGATGTCAGATGAGAACAGGGAAGTACTGCAGACTTTACTCTGCTTTCTCAGTGATGTTACTTCCTCAGTGCAGGAGAACCAGATGACACCTATGAATATTGCTGTATGTCTGGCACCTTCGCTGTTCCACCTTAACATCCTGAAGAAGGACAGCCTCTCTCCCAGGTGAGCATTCCTGAAGTGTCTTATGCACAAAGACACACAGGCTTTTTCTTTCATATTAGAGTAACATTACTATACTATACTGGGCTCTTTCTGGATGGAGCTGAACTTGTGAATGGAAGCATGTAGCGAGTAAAGAAGAAAACTAAAATCTCCACAAGGTTATATTACTATCTGCTGAGTGATAGATGATGTGGCTGAATAAAAGATTGTTTGGCCTTCTCTCTGTCCTCTACAGAGCAATGCAGAAGAAATACGCCACTGGGCGGCCTGACCAAAAGGACTTGAATGAGAATCTGGCTGCCACCCAGGGCCTGGCACACATGATCACAGAGTGTAACCGCCTGTTTGAGGTGAGTCTGTCTTTCTCTTGTACACACATGCAAACACACAGTCCTTAAAGATGATGATTTGCAATTGCTCATCAAAAAGTCAAATTTGCACACTTTCTCATTGAAACCTTAAGACATGTTTTGTGTCAGAAGTTTACTTCTGTAGGATTGTGCTGGAGTTACAAGGATAATAAATCTATGCAATGGCAATATTTTGTCAAGTGTCTTGATACAGAAGTTACAGTTCAATATACTGTGATACATAGCAATACTCCAAACAAGCATTTTAAAATGTAATTTTAGGAAAGCTGTCAGTGGTGCACTCTTCTCTTCCACTGGTTGTTTTCATTAAAGTGGAAGAGCATAATGACTGAAGACAGATTATAACACTGCTATCTAGTGCCTAAAGGTTAAGACACAACACAAAACGAACTATTGTCTGTCAATAATCTTTGCATGTAAACGAACAACAAATCAGTAATGTGTTTGTGAGAATCTGTACAATATCAAAAAGCATAATACTGTGATATTCGAGTGTATCAATATCTTTTACAGTCCTAGCCACCATTAAGCTAACCCTCTGGAGTCTGCAAAAAGCCTTCAAGGGTCTACATTTCAAAAAAAGAAAAAAAAAAAAAAAAAAAAAAAAAAAAAAAAAAAATATATATATATATATATATATAAAAAAAAAAAAAAAAAAAAAAAAAAAAAAAAAAAAAA
>BRDA01008107.1:111608-144872 GCA_036984385.1 Crenuchus spilurus | reverse complement strand
GCTATCTAGTGCCTAAAGGTTAAGACACAACACAAAACGAACTATTGTCTGTCAATAATCTTTGCATGTAAGCGAACAACAAATCAGTAATGTGTTTGTGAGAAACATTTCAAATATATATATATATATATATATATATATAGTTTGAATTAAAATATATTTTAGGTATTTGTGAGAGGAGGTTAAATAAGCAGAGACAAGTGTTCTAGAGTGAGTCAGACAGCTGCACAATTTTTCCTGCCAAATGACACGATTTGTCATTCATATGATAATGACATGACAATTCCGGACATATCATTGGTTGGATTACCAGCCGTGGAACATTTGGAATGTGAAATCAACAAAAACTTTCTCACCTGAGTGTTCACATCTACCTCATGAATATTCAGTGTAGGGTTAGTGGCTGAGGAAAACAGAGTGTCACCTCACATTTCTTAAGCTTTAGAAATAAAACCACATACAATTTCTAAAAACTGTAATGACCAGTGCGCAGCTAATGCATCTGTTTATTCAGTTCAGAGATCAAAAGTCTTGGCTAGAAATATTTAGAGTGTAATTTTTCACAACATAGGTAAAATGTAAATAGGTTTATGATACTCTTAATGTTTTTTCCGCTGTTGTTGCTGAATTTGCGCTAAAGCCTGTGTAACACTTTGTAGAAAAAACATTTTAGATGGCTGTAATTTGTAAAAATGTCAAGCCATGTCAGACTTACTTCAGAATGTCTGAAAACCCCTCAGACTCAAGGGGGTGTAATATGTCATGGAAACATATAACCACAATTTAGCATCATTCAGACTGCATCCCTGAATCACCACATACTTTCCTCAGATTGTATTGAGATAAGTAATCTCACATAGGCCTGGGCTTGTTTATGTGACTTCTCATACTGTATGACTTATCAATAGCACAAAATAAACAGCTGCTATTACTGTAGTGATGTGTCTACTTTTCCATTACACTGATAGACTTTAAAGTTGCTGCCCCACAAAAGACATGAGTCATTAAAAGCCATATTTATTTTGTAGATAAGGTACCACTTCAGGCTCCACTATCTCTGTGTACAGCAACCCCTAATGGTCAAGGGCTTGTCAGTGTACATGAGGTATGGGCAGGAGTGGACCTTAATCTGCCCCCAAGCCATAACACTTGGTGCTGGAAGTTGTAGATGTAGTTCAAAATGTTGACGTTTTGATGAAGTTTTAAGAACTTCAGATATCAAACATGTCTTGACTGATTGACTACTATTGGAGTTAAATGTAAAATGTCATTTTCATTTTGGATCATATCTTCCCCAATTTTTTATTAAATATTTCAAACATTTCTTCTCTCTGTTCTCATCAGATCCCACATGAAATGGTGACCCAGTCGAGGAACTCATACGTGGAAGCTGAGCTACAGGCTCCAACGTTGGAGGAGCTGTGTAAACATCAGCAGCAGCAGGAGGAAGAGGAGGAGGAAGTCTCATGGCCTGCACACTTAGAGGTCCGACTGCAGAGCCTGTTCAAAGAGGCAAGGGATAAAGCCAAGGGCTGGGTGTCTTGCCAAAGCACTGACAACACCGAGCTCTCATACAAGAAGGTAAGGATGGAGGCTCAGGCATGTTTGTACTGGCCTAGCTCTTGTTCTTTGTATGGAAGCCTCTACATACAGTGGTGAGAGATAAGATGAAGTAGTGCAGATCTGATCTGAGCTCTTATGAAATAGACTAGTACTTTAGCCTGACCTGAGGCTTATAGCACTCTACAGTCTTACAGAACAGTTTACAACAGATGAGCAAGAAATCTCCAGAAATTAGAATATCATTGAAAAGTTAATTTGTGTTTATAATTTAATTCAAAGGTAAACTGATGAAAAATTTATGGAAATGATATTAATTACATACATGACATGTATTTCAAGATTTTTGGTTTTAATGTTGATGCTGTTTGAGTAGTAATGTACTAAAACACAAAATTAAATATTGTAATAATCTGAGATTCTGGATTTTTTATTTTTTATTTTAAGTCATAATAATCAACAATACACCAAAAAGGCTTGAAATGTCACTTTCCATTTAATATAAAATATGTCAGTTGACCTTTTTTGAGTAAAATTATAAATGACAATCTTTATCAAGATATTAAATTTTTTCTGAGATGAAGTCAGATGTAATGAGTGTTTTCATGATTATTGCCCCATTTGTAAAATATGACTTTAAAAAATGTTGCAGCTGAAAATATGATTAAAATGGGTAAAATTTCAGTTAGGGAAAAATATTTATATGAAAAAAACCTATAAAATCATTCTGAAAGGAATTTTGCATATTTGACACAGAAACAGATGCAGTAAAGTCTGAAGCTTAATAAAAGAACATCCTCTTCCTAGAAGTGACAAAATAAGCTAAAAATTCATATTAAACTCTGATTACGACTAATGTCTAATGCCTCCTGCGGTCTTACAGGTGGGGGATGGGAACCCACTGCGGCGCTGGCGGGTTTCTGTGGAAGTAGAGGCTCCTCCCTCAGTGGTGCTGAACCGTGTGCTGCGAGAGCGCCACCTGTGGGATGTGGACCTGCTGCAGTGGAAAGTATGTGAAGCTCTAGACAAGCAGACAGAGATCTTCCAGTACGTCCTCAACCGTATGCCACCACACCCCAGCAGAGACTTTGTAGTTCTCAGGTAAGAGGTTTCTTTAAATATTGGTATCATCACATGCCTGATCTACATGTGTAACACTGGTGACATGTAGTGATATGCAGTGGTGCCTATTAATATCATCAAAAGTCTGAGCACATTCTATAGGCCTACAGAAGTTATTACACTGTCATTAAAGACTTCTTAAATGACAGATTTAATTCCTTTTAGACATCTTAACAACCTATTCTTACATTGACCACATACTAAATACATATCCAATATTTATCAACTTCATAAAAGCTTGTTTTTTTGTGTTCTTACAGCTCTGAACACAGTGTAATATTTATCTTTTAAACAGCAACATCTCCAGATCGACTGTTTACACATTTGATGTTTGTTTTCAGGTCCTGGAGGACAGATTTACCTCGTGGCGCGTGCTCTCTTGTGTCCGTCTCCATAGAGCATGAGGACTGTCTGCTCTTAGGTGGTGTCAGAGGAGTCGTGCTAGAGTCCAACTACCTGCTGGAGCCTTGTGGCTCAGGAAAATCACGGCTCACACACATCTGCAGAGTGGACCTAAAGTGAGTAAATGTCCTTCATTGTCTGTCACTTGCCACTTGTCAACCAGATCAAATGATATTATTATTTTTTTATTGTTAAGTCCTATGGAACAGCTGAACTACATGTTTTATGTCCATTCGTCATGCCTCCCGACTCTGCTTCGTCCATGTCCTAGTCCATGTGTTCTGTGTTTGTTTATGTTTGCCATGTGCTTTTATACATCTCACATGTGTCATCCTGTCGCCATGTGCTTGTATTTATGTTCATGTCATATGTCTCATTGTTAGCACCTGTGTCTTGTCTGCTCACAGCCCTGTCTTTTCATTATGTGTTAATCAGTGTTGCTATTTAGCTTCCTGAGCTTCCTTTCTGAGTCTCTGGTAAGTCATTAAATTTGCGGGTATGTACGTGACTCTCAGTTGTACGTTTTGAGTATTGCCACAGCCTCAGCTTTGTTTTGTTTCTTAGCCACAGTGTTTAGTTGTTTGTTTTGTGTAATAAAGTCTAGCTTTTGGACACCCACCTCTGCATCCTCTCCTCCTGCGTTACCCCAGCATTACACCAATCTTCTACAGAGAACCAACTTTTGTTCATTTTAATGCATATTTTAATGCATATAAGTAAAACAATATAGCCATGCAAGTGTTATAGCACATAATTTCGTATGTATTATTTCCAGTTAGTTCAGTTCAGCAAATTGCTGAAATTTGTTTGAAGCAGTTACATTTTGAAGAGACTCAGGAGATATTTCGAGGTTTTTTGGACTGTGTTTACAGGTTAGTGCTGGTTAGTTTTAATGTGCGATTTCAGTGTTATATGGTTGTAATGCTGACATGGTTATACTGTTTTTGCTAGTGTGTACCACACCTCATAGATTAGACAGATGTGTAATGAATGTAATGAAGAGGAGGAGACTGGGATGGAGGTGGGATGCAAAACTGTAATGTGAATGTAGCAGGATTGGGGGGGGGTTATGTGTAGTTTTTGACTGGATAATGGGAGGAGTTGGTTGTGTCAGGTGCTATTGATTACTTGTTTCATGGGTTCCAGGCATGGTTCTTGTCCCAAAATTACTTTATTTCATAATTCTACTTAGAGAATGTGCTTTTATGGAGCTTTTTTGTTTTTGTGTATGAGTGGAATGAAGAGTCGACTCCTGTTCAAGACAGAGCTTAATTTTCATCGACAAGAAAAGCTGTTTACAGCTGAAGAGGGGGTCTGGTCAGCAGGAATAGGCACTCAAACCAACCGTTCTGAGTAGGGCTGTTTAGAAAGGCAGTGAAGACCTCCAGTGAACTGTATAGAGTCTGTCCCCTTTAAATATGCATCACATTTTTCTTTTTAGATAAATATCGATATGCAATATGCTATTTATACTGACTTTCCCAGCAAGCATGATAACATTGTGAAGTTATTCTGACAATGTTGTCTATATTCTTGCCATGTTGATACAACACTGTGATAAAGCTCTGTGCCTGCTGGGTTGGGTAATAATGCTAGTGTGTTTCTTGTCTTTCTTGAGCTATTTCTAAACAGTAAAAAAAAAATACATTACAATACAAAAGCACCAACTTGACCTTATACTCCCTGCTGTTCCCTCAGCTTCAACACCCACACAACTTCTAAAAACAGTTCATTTACAGAAATCTATATACAAAAATGTATATATTTAAAACAAATCATCACATTCTTTCTCATTTTCAGAGGGAGAACTCCAGAATGGTACAACAAGGCGTTTGGTCACCTTTGTGCTGCCGAAGCCGCCCGTATTCGCAATTCCTTCCAGCCGATCCATGCAGAGGGCCCGGAGACCAAAATCTGAGTGCCACAGTCCCTTCCTGCTTGCTGGTCCCACAGCTGGACGTCTCTGGACAACCCTCCACTAATACTGTGACTTGTCAGATGATGTTGGGAAGTGCCCAAAGTGGAAATCCTGCAACCTGCCAATGTACCTTACCTTTTGTGTTGTTGTTCGTGTTTTCAATGTTATTCTAATGATCATTATTTGTATTGCAATTAATTATATTGATACTTATTTGCTGTGCACATAATCTTATACAATGTATACAACATCTAAGCTCTTAAATGCTTCTGGGAAGCATGTATGTTATTAAATTCAAAGATAAAGCTATATTTGATGGTACGTGTGCCACATATCCACATATGTGTGTGCATGTAGTGTGTGTGTGTGTGTGTGTGTGTGTGTGTGTGTGTGTGAGAGTGTGTATGAGCGTGTCCATGTATGTGTTCATATGTCTGCATACAGACGTGACCTGTATAGAGTGCATATTATCGAAAGGCTCATGTAGTACAAGCATTTTGCCTTCATGTTGATATCTCTTTTGCACTGATATCAATTTGATTTCTATGGTACAAAATGTTGCTCAGATGTAAGCTGGTTTTACTTAGCCTTTTCTGTGTCGATCATTCAGTGTTGGAGAATGTATGTAATGTTATTTTATTTTAATGTTAATATGTAAATGACTTGGGTTTGACTTTCTCAGACCTGCTCTTGTAGTACTGGATTACATAGAGGACAGGAGTCAGAGACAATGTCTTTTTTAAATAAACTCTATATATAATTTAATTATTACTAATTTGAAGTGTCTGTGGTTGTTCTTCTTGGTCTGCCAGTTTTTGATCTTGTTGTTTTAAATCATTCTCTCTATCTTGGAGGAACTCTCATTTTTTCCACTTGGTGTAATAGTGGTGACCAAGACTTTATAAATAGGACACTATTCCTGTAGATCTAATGGAGGCTGAGCAAGAAAGCATGCTCCTATGGCACAACTAGTTCACTCTTTCTGCATAATTCAGTCACTGCAATATAAAGTCATTCATAGTGTTTTGGTGCAAAGAAAATGGTCCATTGCGGAGAAACTTTAATATTATATTATTGTAATCAAAACTAATATCAATTTATCTAAAGTACTAGTTTTTTAATCAAGTGACTTTGAACTTCCATGATGGAGAATTTTTTTTATATTTTGGACAGCAAAAGAAAAACAGAAGGATCCTAAACCAAAACAAACATCACTATTCTCTAGAAGCCCAGCTAACCTCACTAACACATTATTTCAACCCGTTTACTGAAAATATTATGCTTGGGACAGCAGAAAGTAAAAAAGGTCAGCAAAAAGATGGATGGATACAATCAGAGGAATAACGAATGAGCCATTAAGAAGCCCCAAACAGAAGACAGGATGTTTTGGAGAGACACTATCCATATGGTCACAATCGATTTGACAGCGACTAATAATGATAACTGTTTTCAATGGAAGTTAATGTGTTATTCAAAACCATTTTGAAGCATTGCTATTGGTGCAATGGTCATGACATTTTCACATAGTGTAAAGGACATCTGAATTGTGCAGAAAATCTCAAAAATAAAATTAGACACTTGTTTTCCTTTGGATAGCAATGAAAAGTATTCTGAATTTTAATGCTGTTGAAGGTGAAAACATGAAGAATTATTACTTCGCCATACAAAAGCCTGCGTGAGTCTCTCTACTGTGCATGTATTTAAACCAAAACCTGTTAACAGTTCTAACTCTGTATATTTACCTAGAATGAAACATTTCACATAAAAACATACTTAAATCTTAAAAAATTAAGTTGAATTTTTGGAAAAGTGACTGAAATTCCCATTTTTGCCCTTTAATGTGACTGAAAAGAATGGGAATTCACCAGTTCTCATTCAGTTACAGATATATTACAGCACACCAAGTGGAATTACAATAAAATAGAGTCCATAAATGGGCTTCTCCGTATTAAACCTGCTTACAATAACTAACTAACAAAATGCTTCAGAAATGCCATTTTTGCTTCTAAAGAGAGCAAGAGAATAAACAGACACCTCCATGTCCACTAGATGGCAGTATAAGGCTATTTCAATTTAGTGTTGCAAACGGCTGTGTATTGAGAAGTGACAAGGTAAATAGTATTATACAGTGTCACATCAAAAAAGTGCAATATTGTGAAAAATTACACTGTTGTTACTGTAAGTTATTTTTTATATTCATTATATACATATATTTATTAATCTCATTGCTCATTGGACATGTTTATAGTGACAATAAAGGCATTCTATTCTATTCTATTCTATTCTATAAAGTTGCATTTCAAGCCTTTGTATTAGCTCATGAAAATATTCAAACAGTATCAACATTAAAGCACAAATGGCTTGAAATGTGTCACTCTATACATAATCTTTACAGGAATACTGGATTTCTGATGTTCATAATATTGATAAGTCAAAGTCATCAACAGTAAGACAAAAAGGCTTGAAATGTCACCTTATGTGTAATATATATATATATATATATACATGTATGACAAAATGTTGAATTAAATTATGAACACAATGTTTTTTCACCATATTCTAATGTTTGGAGATGCATTAGTATGTTTCAAATGCTTCCATTTGAATATTCACTGCCTGGCCAAAAAAGGGTGACCAACTGGATTTAACTAAACAAGAGTTTCCCCCTGGATAATTACTGCAGAGCTGATTGTGTTTCAGCTGGCAACAAGTTATTTAACCCTAACTGATGTATTGAGTAACTTCTCATTTGTTGAACAACCATGTTGAAAGACACATCCTGTGTTCATGGAAAAGATGTTAATCTGTTTCAGAAGGGTCCAATTTTTACCATTCATCAAGCAAAAAAAAAAAACATCTAAGTTGATGCTGGAAATGCTAAAATTGGGTTAAAAACTGTCCAATGCATTAATGTGAAATTCAGTGGAGGAAACATCATCTTCAAAGAAGAAATGTGGTTGGAAAAAAACTTGAATGATCGTGATCAACGATCACTTAAATGTTTGGTGCTTCAATTTGCTAAGGAGCATAAAAGCTGAACTCTGGAGAATTGGAAGAAGGTCATGTGGTCTGATGAGTCCAGATTTACCCTGTTGCAGAGTGATGGACTCATCAGGGTAAGAAGAGAGGTGGCTGAAGTGATGCACACATCATGCCTAGTGCCTACCATAGTGCAAGCCTATGGGGGCAGTGCTATGATCTGGGGTTGCTGCAGTTGGTCAGGTTAAGGTTCAGCAATGTTATGAGCCTAAAGAATGAGCTCAGCTGACTACCTGAATATACTGAATGACTAGATTTATCCATCAATTGATTTTTTCCTCCCTGATAACGGGGCATATTCCAAGATGACAATGCCAGAATTCATTGGGCTCAAATTGTGAAAGAGTGGTTCAGGGAACATGAGAAGTCATTTTCACACATGGATTGGACACCACAGAGTCCAGACCTGAACCACATTGAGAATCTTTGGGATGTGCTGCAGAACACTTTGCACAGTGGTCCAAATCTCCCATCATCAATACAATATCTTGGGGGATAATAATGTCTGGAGCATAAAGACTCAAAAATTCACAAAACTATCATTTAAAAACTGATAATACGTCCTTGAAACCATTCACACAGAGTTCCCTTAATAGCAATGCAAAGTTAAGCAGAATGTGTTCACTGCTTATAAGTGTGTAAATATTACTGCAGCAGCCATTGTTTACACTGAGTAGCTTTGCTCAAGGGGACAGAGTCAAAGGCTAGCAGAATGTCCATCTGTTTGATTTACATATTACATGAATTTTAGATACAGGAAGGTACTGTTTTATGCAAAGGTTTTGTACAACCCTGGTTAAAAGTCATGTTTCACTGATATATCAGTGAAACCCAACCCTGGTTCTGCAGAACTACCACACTGCAGATTTTTAAGCTCCAGTCTTAATCTACACCAATGGTTCTCAATCCTACTCAATCCTACTATCTCATTGATCTAGCACACACATTTCAGCTAAGATAGGACTTGTTAACTAGCTCATTGGTTAGATCAGGAGTGCTGGGAATGAAGGAATCTCTAAAATATGCAGAGCAGAGGTTCTCCAGGTCCAGGGTTGAGAACCACTGCTCTACACACAGTCTTTAGGAACTTTAGCTAAAGAACATAACTGCATCAAATTGTGTTGTAATAACTGCATTTGAAGTTGCATTGACTTCACTCACCTTGTCCTGACTCTGGATGTTTAAGGTTATCAAAGGGTTCAGATAGGAAAAGATACAAACCTGCTCTCCTGAACAAGTGAATGTAATAAATCTTTAATGTATGTAACTGGGCATTAAAGGCCATGTTGGACCTTTAAGGCTATGTTTATATGGCTTATTCCTTAGGAAACAAATATTTAGCTGTACAGTGGTTCTGTTTCTGACACAATCTGTACAAGTACTGTTAATTTACTGATTTTAAAATGTTTAGAAATCAATTTTATTGAAGTTTTTTTTTTTTTTTTTGTAGAGGAAGTATTAATTTATTTCCACAGAGAAAATCAACAATATATTTAATACGACCAGATTCAAATATGTCCAAAAATGATTGTACATGACTGTAACCAAAACATTACAAACAACATGCGTCTACAATAGATTTGATCAACTTTAAACTGGGCCATAAAGAGCTTTAAATATCATTATCAACACCTTGCAGTCAATGAGGAGTTATTTTTGTAATGTGGTCACTGGTTGGTGTAAACAGTTTACATTGCATTATCATAAATGCTTTGGTTTACATGGCCTTTTCACTACACTGGTATTTCATAAATGTGTCATATACTGTGTATAAATGTATAATATATATATGTGTGTGTGTGTGTATGTATATGTATTGGCATATGTTCATATCCCGCTTCTGACATCAATGTTTCACTGAATTTGGTGTTGTACTTGTACTCTGCACAATAACAATAAAGGTGAAATTAATTTAGTTCCACTGCCTTTGAATTATCAAGGCATTTTCAAGTTACTTTGATGTGGAATTCATGCAGTACATGTAGGCCTACAGAGCTTGACTCCTATACCCTACTGTATTTCGCTCCTGTCTTTATTATCTGCTATGACATTTAATCGACTGCCTACTATACCTTTACATGCAAATAATGCCACTTGACTTGATCAAATCTGTCTGCTGGCCTCACCTGCTAGGCCTGCCTGTTTTTAATGAAGCCATAAAGCGCTGCTTCAGCACATCACAAGAGCAGAATATTTAAAGCCTGATTCAGTCTGACATACCCCTGTGCTCTAACATCACTCATGCCAGTCTCAACACCTTTATCCACACCTTTTGTGTGATCTGCTTTTTCCTAGAGGTGTGGCTAACATCATTATACTACCTGAAGTAGTTATAAAACTCAAGGTCTGGTCAACTTCTAGAACTGTACTTGAACTTATTACATCCATTATCTATAGTTGTAGTTCTACTTTAGATACAATCTATAATCCTATAATAAGTCTAGAACTGTCAACAACTTGTTTGAAATGCCAAAGCCATATTAAACTGAGTATCTGGAGCAACAGCATTTGTGAATTCTATCATAAACTTGAAATGATTAGGACAAAAAGCCATTTCTTCTGCAAAATGTTTGGACACCCCAAACAATTGAGCAGTAGTGTATTCCTGTTTGTATACAGGAATAGATGTAGGTTTTCAGGATCAATATATTAACTATGAAGCTATCAAATTCAGACAACATTTTCCATTATCATCCATACTTCCATCCATCAATCAATTCATCTTCTGTATATCTGTAGCCATCATGGTGTAGGGTCCCAGTCCATCGCTGGCCTCACACACACAAGGGCTATTTGAACTGATATTCACTTGACCTCCATATTTTTGGACTGTGGGAAAACCAGAGGCCCTGAAGGAAAACCACACAGACATGGTGAGAACATGGAAACTCCACCCAAATTGGGACTCAAACCCAAGATCAAACCACTAATAAACCATTATTATTATTATTATTATTATTATTATTATTATTATTATTATTATTATTATTATTATTATTATTGTTGTTGTTGTTGTTGTTTACATTTGATAGCTTCATAGTTGATATATTCATCATAAAGTTAAACAAAACATCTATTGCTGTATACAGACATACACTACTGCTCAAAAGTTTGGGGTCATTCAAAATTTTCCAAGAAAGAACAAAGTTTCAGAGAAAATCATTTTTTTTCCTGATCATTTCAAGAGTATGAAAAATTAGTCAGCACTTCTCATTTAAATACAAGCATACATACACTATATATACACATACACATCATCATTAGTTATAATACCCTTTCTCTCTCTCTCTCTCTCTCTCTCTCTCTCTCTCTCTCTCTCTCTCTCTGTGTGTGTGTGTGTGTGTGTGTAATCCAGCACGGCTGCCCCAGCAGCACACTCAGAGGGACAGAGATTGAGGGCGTGTTGCTGGAGAACAGCGGGATGTGATGAAGCTCAGGCAGGCGGTGGATTCAGTGAGGTTAGAGCCGCACATCACTGTTGGAAGGACTGACAACGTGTGTGATTGTGACACACACACACACACACACACACGCTGCGCACACCCGGTGCATGTGGACGTAAGCTCACACCACCTCCCCAGACAGAGAGGAGTCTTTAGCAAGCCCAGGAGCTTTGGCTGAGCTTCGTTTCTCGAAATTTCCTTCTGTTAGGCTGAGCGTTATCGTGTGGATGCTACCTCGCTGGCTTTAACGAGCCAGGTGGCTTCGTGCTCGTAGCGCGGCTCACGCTCGGATCTGCCCGGACATGGCGAGCGAGAAGCCCGGCTCAATGCTGCTCCCGGCCGGCCTGCCCATCCGCAGCATCAGGACCAAATTCGCCGTGCTGGTGGGTCTCATCCAGGCAGGGGAGGTCACGGACAGGGACATCGCCGAGACTGTGCTCAACCTGGTGAGTTCTGAATGAGTGAATGAACGTAGATCTCCATAACAATGTGGGTCTTCCGGTCTTAGGATGGGTATCCTGGTCTTATGGTCTTAAGATGGGTATCCTGGTCTGCTGGTCTTAAGATGGGTATTGTGGTCTTATGGTCTTAGGATGGGTATCCTGGTTTTGCTGGTCTTAAGATGGGTATCATAGTCTTATGTCTTAGGATGGGTATCCTGGTCTGCTGGTCTTATGATGGGTATGCTGATGTGCTGGTCTTAGAATGGGTATACTGGTCTCCTGGGATTATGGTCTTAGTCTGAATATCCTGGTCTGCCGGTCTTAGGCTGGGTATCCTGATCTTCTAGTCTTAGGATGGCTATCCTGGTCTTCTGGTCTTAGGATGGCTATCCTGCCCTTCTGGTCTTAGGATGGCTATCCTGGTCTTCTGGTCTTAGGATGGGTATCCTTGTCTGCTGGTCTTAGGATGGGTATACTGGTCTGCTGGGATATGGATGGGTTTACAGTTCTGGTGGTTTTCAGATGGACACCCTGGTCTTCTGGTCTTGTTTATATCTATATCTCAACTTTGTATCAGCTGTGTCATGATTTGTTGGTCAATTTACACTGAAAATAACTGCCTGATGAAAGTTAGCATCTTATATAGATTCAGCAGGCCAGAATGCTTTTAGTAATCAGCTTTTGAGAATGTTAAATCAGTTATGAGCTGCCTATTTTGGTCTTGGTAGAGAAAGTTATCTTGGGTCAGGTCAGAAAACCAGCATGCTTTCAGCTGCTAGTTGGTATTCTACATGTTAGATATGTTGGTGTTGTCTGTATTGAAGATAACAGCACTGGCGAGCATGCTGTTAGCAATAAGCTCTTCTGTACATTAAACCCAACTGCCTGTTGTGGCTTTTTCAATTGTAGCTATGCCAGATCAATGCAGAAAAGAGTTCTAGATTTGTGCAACCAACTTCTTAGCCCGGGTTCTGAAGGCACACTGCCCTGCACATATGAATCTTTGATTCAACACATCTACTTTAGCTTAGTAAGGGTTTGTTTATGGGCTGGTCACTTGAATCAGGTATGTTGGTACTGAGCATGTTGAGTCCAGGACCAGAGTTGGAAAAGTCAACGATAGCACTGTTACCAGACTATGGCTTTAAGATGGGAGTGGCCAACCCTTGGTTTGTTGATGTAACATCTTGCAGAATTTAGCTCCCTCTCTAATCTAGTCATATGAGCATGATGATAAGAAAACAATGTTTTATAATGTTCCACAATATTAGAGATAAAAATGAACTCTCTTAGGGCTGTAGATTGTTAGAATGAGGGATATTTTCCCTGGTTCAAATGCACCTGAACCTGCCAGTTGACTAATTAATAAGCCCTTCTTAAACTGAACCATGTTTGACACTCAAATGTGCAGGACAGGGATACTCCGGGACCAGGTTTGGTGACTACTTTGAACAAACTGACACAATGCAAAATGATTATCCTGAAGTAGGTAACCAACCAAAGCAAAGGTCACTGCCCACATCATACTAAAGTAGGCATGGTGACATCACCAGCCCACATTTTTCACACGCACTACTTGCTGCCAGTTACTGAGGTGTATGGATGTCTGAATCACAGCACATGTGCTGAAAGCATTCATGAATTATTGATAAAGCAAAAACAGGATGCATTGGTCTGTGCTGAAGATAACAGCACTGGTGACAGTTATCAGCCTGAGGTAGGTCCAGCAGACCAGCATGCTCAAATTGAATCACAGGCAAACTACCAGCTGCCATTGAGTTGTTTGGGTTTTGTTTTAAATTGTGGCCCTGCCAGTTCATCTAAAATTGGGCTCTGGATCTTGCACCCTTTGAATAAATGCTAGTTTAAATCTGGTCATTTTAATGTGTCTCCTGCTCAGATGCATCAGGTCAGCTCAGGACAGAGCTTAGTAAATGGTTGCTTATGTAGTGCAGCTGTATTAGAGCAGGAAAAATAGCAAAAATATGCAGGATCAGGGTAGACCTTGCTTGAAGCCATAATCATGTATAAGAGCCATCAACATGGTTTCAGGCAAACTGGAAATGCCACTATTTAAAGACCCAAGTCTTTTTTGAAGTACAGAACAACTGATAGTGTGCTCTGACTCCAGCAGACCTGCTGAACTTACCTGAGACTGGCTAATAACAGGTGCCATTATCTTTAGCAGAATCAACACCTACACATTCTTGAAAAATGCAGTTACTGCTGTGATAACAGGATGCTTGCAGTGTTTCAGGCATAATGTGAAAAACCTTTAGGATCTAGCAGCAAGTTCTGCATGTTAAAATCTGTCTGCATTGGTAACTGAAGTGTCACTTTAGCCAATGTCTTGGGCTGTGGTCTTTGGCCCTGGAGAAATGTCTGGATATGTTTGATGTTTGTGGATTTTAAAATTTCAGACTTGTTTTATTGCTACTAAACTAGCTTTTTGAAGCAGATGGCATGATGCTCATGTTGTCAGGCAACATAATATTTAGCTTACCAGGAAAGTTCATATCCAGGCAGTTATGATGATGTACAGCTACATCATATGCTAAATTTTGAACAGCTGTGGGGTATTCCACAGAGATTTTTCTCACTTAAGCCAGGTAACTTAAGCCTAAAGTCAAACCTGTCTTTGGCTTTCATGATATACTGATATGTTATTTGCTGATTATTATTATTATTGGCCGAATATTGAAATTATAGCTTATAATTCCAACTGAGAAGTGCTGATCACTTTGGGACTCCTTGTAATGGCCACCAATGATTACAATGTAACATGAATTTACATAAAAATGAAAATACATTAGACTCATTTAAATGATCAGTATGATTTTGTTAGTTCGGATTCCATGTCAGTGCATCTCTAAACACAATGTTTCCCATCCATCCACCCATCCATCATCTTTTGCTTATCCGTATCTGAGTCACGGGGGTAACAACCCAAGCAAAGTAGACCAGACCTCCCTCTCCCCAGCCACCTCTTCCAGCTCATATGGGAGGATTCCAAGGCCAGCTGAGAGATATAATCTCTACAGCATGTCCTGGGTCATCCTCGGGTTCTCCTCCCAGCTGGACATGCCCAGAACACCTCACCAGGGAGGCCATGAGGCATCCATACCAGGTGCCTGAACCAAATCTACTCTGAGTCTTTTTCGGATGTCTAAACTCCTCAAAGAAAGCAGCTGGTGTCCACAATCTCATTCTTACGCTACCTAAACCAAACAAAAGAGGCTTTATTTCTTTTGTTCAGTTGAGCAATTGAAGAGTCGTTGTGCATTCAGATAATCATATAATTAGATCTTGATTCACTTAGAACATTACGTATATATAACTCCACCCCTGTCCTAAACTATCTGGCCTTAACTGGTCAGCTTGAGTAAATAGTGGAGTACTTCTAAAATTCAGATTTAATATAAATATTCACAGATAGCATCTTGTTGTGTTGAACTTGTTAGTGTTACCTGACAGACACATTTTTGATGGGAACAGTGGATTTCCATGACGGGACTCTTACCTTGTTGCATCATCCTTTGTGAATGAATTTATTTGACTTGACAACTCTTGGCTAATGCAGCACAGTGCAGAACAGACTGTATGTGAGAGCGCTTGCTGTCTCGCAGTGGCAGCAGATGGAGTAAGTGCAGTGACATGCCTGTTGACATTCAGATGACAGTTCTGTTACTGAGCTCACAGGTGGTGGTGCTCATAACACACCAAGGGGCTTTTGTAGTGCTCACATGCAGCAGAATGGAATAGCTGCCAGGCACTTATGCACGCAAGAGGATTTAAACTTAAAACTACTATCAGAAGGTTTGGAATGCAAGAACCATAGTCAGTGTCATGCAGAGTTACAAACTCAAAAATATGTGTTTCTGGTTGCGCATTTTTGCAAGGAACGGGATTCAATCTTCTACTGGATTGAATCACAGCGTGGTAGGACAGTTGGAATATGAGAAGCATCTAAATGATGTACACTTCAAGAATGTGAGAGTGAAAATATATTGCAATGGATATAAGCCACAACAACAAAAAAAAAATAATGGAATTTAATACCATTAAGGATCTGCACATTATTATACTGTGATCAGTCAGTGTTGTCATCTTCCAAAACCACAGCAGGCTTTTCTACCTGTTCTTCCTAACATATCCTAGCTATTAGGCAAGCTATTTTATTTTGATATTGTATATCGGCAAAGAATGGCATTTTTAAAGGAATTTTAATTCACTCATTAATATTTAGAATTTTTTTAATTACAGTGGTACCTTGGAATATGAGCAGATTTTTTGAAGATACGAGCTGCGACACCATCCATATTTTTGTTCGAGATCCGAGCAAAATTTTAAGATACGAGTGGCTGCTGCTAGTTGCTGCATTGGCAAAAAGGTCCAGTATGGGCAGCACAACACATGCATCTCATTCTTTCTCATGTGTTACCCTCAGAATCAAGTCCAATCTCGTTCGCTGTACTCCTTCTTGCATACTTTTTGGTAAACAATCGATAGTAAAAATGTTTTAAACTCTTAAACCTATTTAATTTTAATAACATACATACTGTAATTATGTAAAAAAATTGATTGTAAAAATGTTGTAAAAATGTATTTTTGTTAATATTATTTTGTGCTGACAAAAGACCCAGGCTCAGCCCGTCATCCCCGTGCGCACGCCGGCCCTGAATTTCTTTGTCTTCTGAGTGAAAATTGTTCTGTACTGAACTGCAAAGAACGAACCATGGCATCCCATTTTTCAGCCAGTTGCTGAATTTCTTGGCAGAAGTCAGATGCTGAAGTGAAATGAAAGGAGAAATTTTACTGTACAGTGCGCACTCTGCATCTACACAGTACCGCACGCATCAAATTCCCCGCAAATTTAAAATGCTACAGCGAGAATTCCCCAAAAATTATTTTACACTAATATTTATTGAAATCTGAAATGTAAATATTTTGTTATGCATTGATAAAGTATATATATGTGTGTTTCTTAATTAAAAACATGTCTTTTTGTTCATAATTTAGGATGGTTTGGGGATGTTTCACAAGGCTGAAACGGATTAAATCTATTTTCGGTAATTTTAAATGGGAGAAATTTGTTTGATATGACAAACTGTATGACAGTTGACTGACTTACGAGCTCTGTTACAGAACAAATTAAACTCATATCTCAAGGTACCACTGTACTTCTATAAGAAACTGTATGTAGTAGTAATGGTAGTCTTCTGTCAGCTCTGCTGCTGTCTAAGGTAGTTTTTCTTACTTTTAAACATTAAGTCCTTCATTAAGATCTTTGGTCATTTGGAAATGACAGGCTTATTTAGGTGACTGTTGGTTTCTAATGTTCTTTAGCAATGTTAGCATTTATTATTTAGATAAGTTATAGTTAATTTAAATGAAGTGAAAGTGAAAGTTCACAATCACTGACTAATGTGCTTGTACATTTAACCCATCCATTCAGTGAAACACATTTACACACAATAGTGACAGTCAGCATAGGTGCCTGAAGAAGTGGGAAGCCCTTGTCCATGGTGCCCCATTACTTTTCATGTAATCTTGACTCTTACTTTTGCAATCTGTTATTGTTATGGTCTTCCAAAAACATGTTTCCTGAACTTTTTCAGCATAAGGATTTTAATGTAGACTAAAGTAACAAGGTTTTGGAGCATTTCTGTTTGTTTATTCATGATAAAATGTTCATACAGTGTTAGAGACAACAGCTGTGATCAAATGGTAGCAGAATTTAAAAAAAACAATGGACATATGTGGTTTTTATATAATATAACTGTAGTATCACCTGAGCAGAGCCTAGTGCTCCATTCATACCACTGCATACCTGAACCATGCTGCAAGAGCCAGGTCAAGAGCTACCTGATTATTCAGAGCTCCAGAGATTAATTACAGCCCATTCAGCCTCAGCAGGGAGCCTCTGGGAGCATCACTGCAGCCTGTGGCATGTTGGGGCAGAGACAGTGTAGCATTGACCTGCCTCTAACACCATAGGAACTGTGTAGAGGGAATAAAACCCTAACTATGCTAAACAAGAACAGGTGAATGTGGTTTTGTTCATGTGTGTTACCTGTGAAAATTATGGCGACACTTAACGTTCTTTGAAACTGTACATTTTCTCACCGTTACTTTTCAGGTGACCAATCCTGTATCAGTATCAAAAATTAAAACCAAGTAAATCAGCCAATCAGAGCAGAGCTTCCACCTGTACATTACAGTACATGTACAGTTTCAATTCTTACTCAAGGTCAGGCCAAACACTCTTCCCTCAAATTATTCGGTTTTCTCTTCAACCTCCCCTATTCGTACACTCTTGCATCATGTGCAAATCATCAGCATGATTGGGTTACCTCTTTTTACTCACAAGTGCATTTCCCACCTCTTTTCTGCCAGTTGTCAGCCAGGTAATCAGAACAGAGCTCTTCAAAATATTAATGAACCCACCATAAAAGGGCAAATGCCTTGTTTTAGGAACAGGCCAAATAATAGGGTTGTACATTGGCATGTAAAACTGTATCTGGACATTTTTCAAGGTCACATACCTTCTGTGTGTGGACATCAGAGAACATCGTAAACAGAAAAACTGAAAATATGCATTCTATGACCCTTTAACTTAAAAATAATGTTCTAAACACTAATATATCATTTATAAAATGATTTTTAAGTGTAAAGAACAGATTTTTTTTTGCATTCTGTAAAGTTTGTCAGTAGTAGCAGAACCTTTGGTTTTCCTTTTGATTGAAAATGTTTTTTCAGAAGTATTTTTTGGTTAATTTTTGTTATGATTGCTGATATGGAATCAGCTGTTTTTTGCCCTTTATATCCAGATGAATCTGATATAGTGGGACTATCACAGTAACTTTGCTACTTAACATTTTGCAGGAGTGATTCAGCTCTTGTTATCAGCATCAGCCTGACATCCTCTTAAGTCCGTGTTTGTGTGAATATGTTCCAGTAAGAGTAAAGGAGTACGGCTGGTTCTTGAGTCCTTTTGATGTTTTGGTGGAAAAATCAATGTCTGGGTGTCTTGGGAATAGGAATACAAAATGAGGGTGATCCTCCTAGATCGGAGATATTCACATGCAGACCCTAAATCCCAATGTTAGCCTGTTTTTTTAATGTCTGGGAACTCATTAAATAGTTAATGTATCTGGTTAGCCACTTTGTTGCCACACCTGGGTACTTCTGTATTAGATATACAATGCCTGTCTAAAGTTTGGTGACACTTATTCATTGTATTACACATTTTCTTGTAACTTTTCTTGTATTTTCTTAATAACTTGACATAGTAAAGATGTTGTGATATGTTTAGATGTGTTGATTGTGCAGATTCAGCAAAAAAGCAACAACACAAATATGGTTTGCAGCTTTGTGCCTGAAGCCAAATAACACATTTTATCTCACTGTTATGATGTAAGTAATCAGAACGTTCGGGTGTTTCAACTACAATTGGTTACATTTGTTAATGTTTGACAATAGTTTCTAACACAAAACTCAATTATCACTTATATGCAACATCTGGTCTTCATACTTCATAGTGTTTTTTCTTCTCTTTCTTAACTGAAATGATGGAAAAACATAAAAAAAAAAACTTTTCATGCACAGTGAACTTGGAGTATATAAAATAATTGAAGTTTTGGTGGCTAGGCAATGCCTGGAGCTCCTCCTCCTCCTTCCAATCAGATACTTAACATTTCCATCTCTACCTTCCATTTCTCATGACATTTTCACACCCCATCACCACTTGCTCCTCCTCTGTACCTAGTCCTGTCCCTATCTCTGGATCAAAGGGGATTTCAGCACTCTAGCTCAAGAAAAAGCTACTCAGAGCTGTCTCCTCTTATAGTCATTTGTCTCATCTCATAAAAGACTATCACTGGATCTGAGAAACCAAATGTGTGATATCAAACTGAGCCAAAGATGGATGGATGGTCATTCTCGGTGTGCTCTGACTGATACTTGAGTAGTATTCCTGTAGGATTTGCATCGCCACTATGTTCTGTGGCAGAGATCATGACATGCCTCAGGCATTCTCAGTCTGAGCCTGAGAGGTGCAGTAGATGTGTCTTTAAAGGCTCTTTAAAGGCTCTTAAACTGGACATATGCTTGAAGGAAAAATGTCTTTGTAGTTATAGAACCTTTTTATTATGTGGTGGCAGATTTGGGCAATTTGACAATATTGTTATTGTGTTGAATTCTAACATTATTATTTTATTTTATTTATTTTTTTGCCCAAATGTTGGGCTTCTGTTATATTTCACCTTTCATCTTCTTGCTCTTAGGTAGATTTTTTCCATTTTAGCTTTTGGCCTTAGTTATCGGTTATCTTTCATGGTCACATATTTATTCTGCAGTAAATAGGCTGTGAATTATAAGTGCTGTCATTAGTTACTGTTAATTGTAGGTGTTATAATGGCTGTAGAGGGTAGTGCTGAGGAAATTTGCTGAACTTGAGCTGTATCTGTTGAGCTACTGAGTATTGACAGCTACGAAGCAGGACAGTTAGTTAAATCAGTTAGTTTGGCCTTTTCAAGCTTAAGACACTAGTATTTATGTACAATGAAGAAAATTATTAATTAATGCAATTAATTTTCTGTTTATTTTTAGTTAAATTTGTGATTGTTGATGCGGAATCCACTGATTTTTTGCCCTTTATATCCAGATGAATCTGATATAGTGAGACTATGACAGTAACTTTGCTATGTAACATTTTGCAGGAGTGATTCAGCTCTTGTTATCAGCCTGACATCCTCTTAAGATTGTGTTTGTGTGAACATGTTCCAGTAAGAGTAAAGAAGTACAGCTGGTTCTGGAGTCCTTTTGATATTTTGGTGGAAAAAATCAGTGTCTAGGTGTCTTGGGAGTACGAATACAAAATGAGGTGATACTCCTGGATCAGAGATATTCACATGCAGAATTTAAAGGTGCTGTGTGTGATTCTAGAGAAGGACTGTTGATATTTCAACTCAAAGGCAAAACAAACTCACCTATCCATTCAGTAAACCTTCAGAAGCTCCACCCCCAAAATTCACTGCCAAGGTATCACTGGGCTTGAGTACCAAAAGAAATAGAAAGAACAACATTGGCAGCTTGGTGAGTTGGTGGTTGGCATGTTTGCCTCTCAGCACTGAGGTCTTGGGTAAAAATCCCATCTAGATGGAGTTTCCATGTTCTCCCCATGTCTGTGTGGGTTTTTTTCCGGGGACTCCGGTTTCCTCCCACAGTCCAGATACATGGAGATCAGATGAATTGGCTGCACTAAATGACCCTGGTGTGTATGAATGAATGTGTGTATGCCCAGATATGTTGTAGCACTCTGTCCTGGGTGATCCCCCTAGTGCTCAATACAGACCTTCAGGTGGACGGTTGCTTCCAGTCAGTGGTGGTCCTAGCCCATGTGGTGCCCTGGGCGTGATTGGCTTCCGCTTCTCGACAATGTGTGGTTGTATTCTAGGTGTGTAAAAGGTTTTTGTTAACCCTCTGGTGTCGGCTCTCCTGCAGACGGCATATTAACAAAATTCCGCAAATACACTTAAATAACTCTGTAAGATTTTATTCTAGAAACAAAACAAAACATACTCCTGCAACCTTAAAGGGTCTACCTTTCATATAGCTTGAATCAAAATATTTTTAGATTCTTGTGAGAGGAGCTTAAATAAGCAGAGACACGCCTGTGAGAGCGACTCAGACAGCTGTGCATATTTTCCCACCAAAAGACACAATCTGTCATTCATATGATAATGACATAGCAATTTCTTCCATTCCATTTGGTGAGTTCCAGAGGCCATAGAATGTGTGGAATGTGTACCAACAAAGGCCTCTCACCTGAGATGAACCTGAAAAATAGACCTCTCCTGAGTGTTTCACACCTATCTCACAAATATTCATGTAGGGTAAGTGACTGAATGAAAACAATGTCAACTCACATTTGTTAAGCTTTAGAAATAAAGCCACATAAAATTTCTAAAAACTGTAATGACAGATGTGAAGCAGACACCTCTATTCAGTTCAGAGCTCAAAAATCTTGGCTACAAATGTTTAGAGAGTGTTTTTCACAATATATCAGCACATCTGAAAATACATTTTTGGAAAGTCTAAGTTTAGAGCAGATTTAATCAAAATATAGATTTATGTCACTCTTACTGTTTTGACACAGTTGTTGCTGAGGTTGTGCTGAACAAAAGCCTGTGTAACACTTAGAGGAAAAACATCATTTTAGATGGGTGTAATTTGTGAAAATGTCAAGGCATGTCAGACTACAACAGAGTGCCTGAAATACCCTCTAGAGGGTTAATTGTAAAGCATCCTTGGGTTTGAGAAGGGCGCTATAAATAAGTAACATTAAACATTAAGACAAATAATTAGCTTTAGCAAGGTTAGCATTAGCATTGTGGGTTAAAAAAGAAACCTGCTAAACAAGCCATTTGTGACTACATTTACATTTATGGTATTTGGCAGACATTCTTATTCAGAGTGATGTACAGCAGTGCTTTGATTACATTAAGAGAATTATCTCAACTAATACAGACACGTTAGAGTCTAAACTACTCTTCAGTTCAGACACTGTTACAACAAAACCATTACTAATAGACAGAAGGAAAGATTCAATTTTACACAATATAAGAACATTGCAATGCTGTACAATAAGTGTTTTAAACTAGTGCTCGCTTAAGTGTTCGACAACAAGATGGTCTTCAGTCTGCGTTTGCGGGACTCTGCTGTTCGAACAGTTAGTGGGAGTTTGTTCCACCACCAGCAGGAACAGTGCAAGATTCTCATCCCTTTTCATGCTTTTCAGTGTTCAGAGGTCTCTACACTGTCCAATCTCCTCACCAATGTTTATGTGGGTCTTCTTCCCTGCACATCCATTTCCCCCATGTTGGGCACGAGCACCAATGCACCTTGTTTCTGATTGGCTGGAACAGTGTTGTTTCTTGGTCCAAATCAGTTTGTTTGTTTCTTGTTTACAGACCCCATGCTGAGTATGGACTTTCCTCCAGTGTGAGAGACTGGAGAGATACTCAACTACAAGGAAGCATGCACTGAATTTTGCAAAAAGCACCTTTAAATCCTAATATTATGACTGCAAGCTTCTTAAATAGTTAATGTATTTGGTTAGTCATTTTAGCAGCACACAAGGGTACGTCTGTATTGGATATACACTGTCCATCCAAAGTTTGCTGACATATTTTCATTGCATTATAAATGAGCATAGCTTATTGGTATTGAATCAATTTCAGCAGAAAATACTAACTGGATTATTAGGGGAAAAGAGTTCAACTAGTGCAGTTCTTTAACAACTACAACCTGAAATATCACATCAGATTTCCACTGTTTTTGTATCCAAACATTTCACAAATTTCCAAAAATTCTGTACAAAAAAATGCAAATAATCAGTGTTCCCATTGACTTGGTTTTGTGAACATTGCTGAAGATAGGTTTAAAAGCCTTTTTTCATCCAAGTTTTCATGCACATTTACCGAATTAAAAATATGCTAGTGCTCATTCATTATCACACTAATTCATTCATTATTCCTAATCAGGGTCGCGGTTAGTCCCCTACTCCCTCACTGGGCGCAGGGCAGTACACTATTCAACTAAGCCCAGGACAGGGCGCCAGTCTATCGCTGGGTGAACACAAACGCACACACATACACATGGACAATTTAGAGTAGTCAATTTACCTGACCTCCATGTTTTTGGACTGTGGGAGGAAACCGGAGACCCCGGAGGAAACCCCACGCAGACACGGGGAGAACATGGAAACTCCGCTCAGATGCGGACTCGAACCCAAGACCACAGCGCTGAGAGGCGAACGAGCTAACCACTAAGCTACCCTGCTGGTGCTCAACATTTCACTATTAGTACTGAAAAATCAGTGGTGTTATCTCTAATATGGAATATAGTGAAAGTGTTGTAATGTTTCATTGATGTTGTCTTGCTCACAGTAATTGTTAAATACTTTTAAGGTCTTTCAGACTCACACACACAAACACACACACACACACAAAAATAAAATCTGAATTTTCAAAGAAACCAAACATGTTTCACATCCATTTAAATGTTCTTTAAGGGATTGACTGTTGTTCCTTTATGGCAGTATCACCAACCTTTCTCCTGGACATCTACTTTTCTGTAGGTTTTATGTCCAAGCCAAATCTAACACACCTGTCTAATGAAGAACTAGATGATCACATGGGGTCACACAGAGTTTAAATTAAAGTTTTTAGGGAGGTAGATCTCGAGCGTTGGTGACCAGCCTTTTATTTTTTAGAGTAAATGTACATCTTTCAGGGAGAAGTCCAACCTAACAGAGCAGAACATCACCCAGCGTAACTTCAATCCAAACTAATTTGCTGTCCTGCAGTTAACTCCTATCTGCTACACACAGACTGTTTCAGTTAAAAATCACACTAGGTGGTTGTAAAATGTATTAGCTAGTAGAGAAGTGATTGCAGCCATGTAGTGAGTGATTAACCAACTGATGGATTTTAACTAAGCAGAAGTAATGGAATGAGAAGCACTTGAAGCTGGGGCTTAAGATTTGCTTGGCACTCTCTTTTGTGCAGACAAGAATCATTTTCAGATTTATGAAATGTTTTATTTGATCAATGACTTGATGATAAAAGATGATTTGCAAAACATTTTTTTTTTGTTTCTGTGTGAAGAGACATTTCATCATTTGGATCATTAGCAGACATACACTTCTGCCTCTGCCTTTATTGAACATCATCGATCATCTTAGCTTTTATTAGGGAGGAAATTGCCTCTATAAATATCAGCAGAATTTAAAGGAACATTCCAGGCAAAATCCATATTTGTCTTGGCTGGATATTTAGTTTCTTAATCCACTGTATCACTTTGTCATACTACATGGGTTCTGGAGACTAATGGCTAAATTCCTTGTAACCTCTTCTTCAGTCCTGGGAATTGTATATTAAATAGAATGGCATGAGTTTTATATTTTCATTTGAGTCATCACTCAACTAAGTAGATCTGAGAAAAAGTATGTCGAGAGAAAGAGATCAATTTTTCTTTGACGTTTCAGTTAAATCTGCATCAAGACACAGACTGTATGATTGTATAGATTTATGCAGTGTTGCCCCTGAAGATCTGTGTCTGACTTGAATAGGTTTCTTCAAATTATTGAAAGCAAGCCTAGATATCAAGCTGAGAACATTTTTGCAATGCTAATTGTTTTATGTTTATTGATGTTTCTGTGAATTTTCCGATTCACGAACAATGTAGAAAACAAAGGCACAACAATGAAACAGGCCCACAGGACATTACAAGCATTAAAACATGCTATTATTATTTGTTCTGCATTCTTTAACAAAGCTCAAATATGGTTATGTTGCCTCATTTGACAGACACTCTTATCGAGAGCAGCTTGTAAATTTTTCAAAACTTTTCAAAACTTCAAAATCTTGCGAAAGTGGAGTCTTGCCCAAGGTCTCTTGTTGCTACCAACATGATACTAATACTGATACAGATACCTGATCTTTCAGTATATGTTGATACTGACCCTGATAGCAAATGGCCCAGTTCTGGCCACACTTAGTACTTTCATCAGCCCATATACCACTGTAGAATAACTTAGTTAATGTACAGCCTTAATAAAAAAAATATTAAATCATAACTGATGATGTAGTTAACCGACTATAGCTGAGCCAATTTTGATTCAACATACTATAGAAATCTTTGAATATTTCACATGGTAGGTTGTATTTGGGCTACCTGTGGTCCATGTTCAAATGCCATGGCAAACCTTTATGATTGCTACAGGCCAGTTTTGGCCCACAATACACTCACTATTGCCTGACCTAACTATGTCGTTTTGGGTCCAGAATTAGCTGTTATCACTTTACTTTCAGTCATTGTACCAGTGGCTTTAGAGTTGTACTTTGATTAAAGACAACTAAATAATATACAACTAAATAATTAATCAATACATTATATGACAATAAAAAGTCTTGTTTGTGGCAGGCTAATGTGTATGTATTACAGTATATTGCTCTGGTAAGAAAATATATATTAATTAAGTGAGCAGATGAAGTTTATCGGGTTTTACTATTTAAAATGTGTGTTCAAAATGAAATGTTTGATTATCCAATAATCAATTGACATTTCTCCCAGTTTCTAAATAAAACTACTGGCATTTAGGCCATTTTTAAGACAAAATAAAAAAATAATTGTTTTCAGACATTGAATAGGTTAGAAATAAAAATTTGGTGAACTTTTCCTGATTTCTTCATGTGCTCTAGCAGTTTTTCTCATTGCTTTTGGGTGACTTCTTGGCACAGAAATTCAAGCAGCTCAGTTGTGTTTGATGGCTTGTGAAAATTAATCTTCTAAACACATTCCAGAGGTTTTCAGTGGGCTTCAGGTCTGGAGATTGGGCTGGACATTAGGATTGGTCATTTTTTCTAGAACAGTATAAATGCTATACCACAATATACTATACAGTGGTAACCCTACTTACGAGCATCCCTACTAACAAGTATTCCAGGTAACGAGTCGAGATCTTGGAATATTTTTGTTCCAGGTAACGAGTAAAATTCCAAGTAACGAGTAGCCTAAATTAGTTCAAATATGCCAACCGCTAGGGGTGCTGCGGTCGTAGCATCATCTAGATGCTAGCGTAGAAGAAGAGGTCAGTCAATACCTTTGACCGCTGTCCAGTGAAAGTGAAAGTGCTAGTGAAAGCGACGCAAAGACAACAAAAGGTAGTGAACAAAAAAGTTAGATAAATTTTACTTTTACTTTTCATATGATAAGTGTAACCATGCCATACACATACGCCAGTCCTCCTGTCCTCCTTAGCTGCCAGCCTACACGAGCACCGTCGATCTCCCTCTCCTTAGCGGCCAGCCTACACGAGCGCCGTCGTCATCTCGTTTATTAAAAAAAAAACCATATAAACACATTATTTAGCATATTAAAGTATACTGTATATTGGCCGGCTGACACAGATTAATCAGTTTTACATGTATTCTTATGGGGATAAAGCATCCAGCTAACGAGCAAACCAGCTAACGAGCTCGGCTCCTGCACGGATTAAACTCGTAAGTAGGGTTACCGCTGTATATTGTTGCATGCTATGTTGAAAGTTTCCTTTATCCAGCCACATGGTTCTCCCACAATTCCTATTAAATGTACACATATTCAATCACTGCTTTAAAACTGTTAGACTAGATTGTTTTCTTCTCTTCCACTGAAGACACTTTACTCAGCTTAAACTCGGAGAACTTTCTCGATTCATTCATCAACTTTCAGCTGAAGTGAAACCTGTGCTTAGTGAACATTTGTACAACTCGCTTTACGCTTCCCTTTGAACTCCTTTTGAAAGGAAAAATCTAATTCATCTTCTAACAGAGTCGTCCTTTCTTCTCGTGGCACACAGGAGTGTGTATTATAGGCTACATTTTTGTCAGGGGAAGTGACAATCATGTCCTGGAGTCACTGCACAATTGGGCTCTGGTCAGCCCCTAGTGGGTAAAAGCTCTCCACTTCTACAGGACACACTTCTGCTTCTGCCAATCAATGTGAGGCTACTTAGGGAAACAGTGGAGAAGTACTCTGAGGTGAAAGCTTAACATGAAGCTGAGATTAATTTTAGAGGCACAGGCATGGTGACAGAATTCAAGTACTTCAATATTTCCTCACAGCAACTGATAAATACATATTTATACACAATCTATAGACAAAATATCTTCAGTTTTAGCAGTGTTGGTGTTTACTGCAGTGTCATTTGCTGGGTGCATACACAAACTAAATAAATCATAATCTTCCATTCTGGAGAGGGTTTATATTTACAGTATTTTGTAAGGTTGGTGTAATTTTAATAGCCATAATTTAAATTATTTAAAAGCTAGATCAGATTTGTAATATATGATTTAGTGTGGAGTACCAGCAGTCAGCCTGTATATGCAATACCTAATATATTTGTTTGTAATTTAGTTTTTCTACATCATTTGAACACATTTCATGAATAATTGACCAATGGAAAAAAAAAATCACTGAATTTAAATATTGTTAAAACTCACATTAACATAAGGACAAAAGCCAAAACATTATGACCACTCACAGATGAAGTGCATAATGATGATTATCTCACAACACCTGTGCATGTGAAGATCTGTTTGTATTAGATTGTAAGTAAAAAAAAATGTAAATCTGTTTGTATTAGTTTGTATTCGATTGTAAGAGCTCAGTTGTTTGCTGTAGTTGAATGTAAAATAAATGGGCACGTGTGACAACTTTGACAAGGGCTTTTGACAACAGTAAGGCTTGTGGGATGCTACTTGTCAACAGTGGATACAGTGGACAGTGGCCTCCAATCTGTGGGATGTGCTTGAACAATAAATACAAGCCATGGTGGCCCCACCTCTGAACACTCTCTTTATATCTCAGAGATATCAAATATATCTCTGATATATTGTAGAGTCCATGTCTCAGTGGGTAAGAGCTATTCTGGAGACATGGAGAGCACCAACAGCATATTGAGTAAATTAGCATGTCATAATTAGGGATGCACAATCTGAATCAGCCAAGATGGTTTCTCTTATGTGATTATGGTCTTCTCTGTGGTATTTTATAGATGTGAAAGCTAGACGACTTAAAAAGCAGGACAGGAAGGATATTGATGCTCTTAAAATTTGGTGATGGAGAAGATTTTTGAGAGAACCTTGGAGAACAAAGAAAACAAATAAATTGATTCTCAACCAGATCAAAGCTCATCTTTCACTAGAAGCACAGGTAACCAACCTGAAAGTCTGTTCTATTGATACATTGTGACGAGAACCAGTTAACTTGAAAAGAACAGTTGAAAGTAAGAGGAAGAGGACAACAAGCAACTAGATGGATGGATACAAAAAGAGAAATCATGAATGAGCCATTAAGAAGGCTGAAGACCCAGACGGAAGACAAGATGTTCTGGAGAAACTATCCAGATGGTAAGGAATTGGAATTAACTTCATGGCACCTAATAATAAGACTATTAAAGCTTCAGTTTTAGTTTGTTTTACTAGAGCTTCATTATTTCAGACACTTAACTAGAACCAAACACAGTCATCACACACACACACACGTGAACCCAGGACCTTTCTACAGAAGAGAATGATTTGCTCTTGTTCACAAGCTGGTGCTACAAGGCAGATTCTTGCCACTCTGCCTTATCGGAGCTAATTAAGAAGGAACTTACCGTTAATCTCCCTCCACCATGAAGAGCGAAATGAAAGCTGTAATAAAAACGAGGCCCAGAAATGAAGCTGAGATGTTTTCTTGCTCCAGGTGGATTTAATTTATTTGAAAATCAATTGTTTAATAAGGTTAATGTGAATATGAACCTTTTATGCTTTATTGTGCTACAGCTGTGCTGTTGGCCACAGTGTATTGTCAGCAGATTCTGAAGTCTTGGAGGCCATTGTGAAACATTATAAGTTCTTGATGCTTCTGTTTGTGTGATGTGTTTGAGGATTGTAGTGGAATATTACGGAATAATGGATCTTGCTCTCTCTGTAGTGTAAACACTGCATTTCTTTCTGATTAAATGGGTGGATTCTGGGAAAGATGGATGAGCCTTTAACATTTTCCTGCCACAAGGGTGTTCTATAGGCTTCTGACTTTATTTACATGTGTCATTTTTTCTGAACGATGTTTTTCAGCAGATATGATGGATGGGAGCTGTTTATTTTACTTTTACAGTGTAGGTGGCCATACCATGTGACTGTGAGAGATATTGAATCTACAGTATCTGCAGCCTTTAGAAGAATGAATGGAGTGAACATATGACTTTTCAAAGATTCCAGTAAAGATTTTCAGCAAATCATACCATACATAAATGCAGAATTTTACATACCATTTGAATTTGCATCTCTTTGTCGTATTGAAAAGTTACATGTTCTAATACATTGTATATTTCCTGATTAATTTTCTATATTTCTGCATGAATATGACCTAAAACATAATCAGATAGATAAAGATAAAGAGAACCCAGTTAAACAAATAAGACAAAAATATTATACTTCGTCATTTATTTATTGAGGAAAATGATCCAATATGACATATTTGTGAGTGGCAAAAGTATGTGAACCTCTAGGATTAGCAGTTAATTTGAAGGTGAAATTAGTGTCAGGTGTTTTCAAACAGTGGGATGACAATCAGGTGTGAGTGAGCAAGAGCAAGGCATGTAGTATATTCGGCAAGGCCACAAAAGACTCAAGGGTAACTTCTTAGCAACTGAAAACCTCTCTCACATTGGTAAATGTTAATGTTCATGAGACCACCATCAGGAGAACACTGAACCACAATGGTGTGCATGACAGGGTTGCAAGGAGAAAGCCACTGCTCTCTAAATAGAACATTGCTCCTTATCTGCAGTTTGCTAAAGATCACATGGACAAGTCAGAAGACTATTGGAAGAAAGTTTTGTGGACAAATTGTGATATTATATGTTATAGAAAGGAAAACACTGCATGCCAGCATAAGAACCTTATCCCATCTGTGAAACATGGTGGTGGTAGTATCATGATTTGGACCTGTTTTGCTGCATTTGGGACAGGACTGCTTGCCATCATTAATGGAACAATGAATTTTGAATTATATCATTCATTCATTCATTATCCCACCCGCTTAATCCTCATCAGGGTCACGGTTAGTCCCCTACCCCCTCACTGGGCGCAGGGCATTACACTATTCAACTAAGCCCAGGACAGGGCGCCAATCCATCACTGGGTGTACATATACACGCACACACACACACACACACACACACACTTATGGACAATTTAGAGTACCCAATCCACCTGACCTCCATGTTTTTGGACTGTGGGAGGAAACCGGAGACACGGGGAGAACATGGAAACTCCGCTCAGATGCGGAATCGAACCCAAGACCTCAGCGCTGAGAGGCGAACGTGCTAACCACTAAGCCACCGTGCTGTAGAGCAGCAGTGTTGTAAGTGCCCATTATTGCTGTATACAAGATTTGAGCTGCTCAACAGTACATGATTGCTGTTGTTTGATTATCCTCTTGAAGATGTGCCATACATTTTCAATAGGAGACAGATCTGGACTGTAGGCAGGCCAGTCAAGCACACATTCTCAGTGTCAATGGAGTTCCTGTACTTCATGGACTCCTGGGAGAAGATGTCTTGACAGCAGCATATGTCTCTCCAATATACTAATTAAAGCCTCCATATCAATGCTACCTTCACTCTCCAGCACTTCTGCACAAAATTAATATGTGGCTTCCTTTTTGCATACTACAGTTTCGGGTTGTATTTCTTGAAGCAGTCGTGTTAAGTGATGATTTTCCAAAGTATTCCTGAGCCCACATGGTTTTGTCCATCATGGTAGCATGACAGTTTCCCAAACAAAACCACTTGAGGGTTCAATGGTGACTCACATTCATCAGTGACTTCCACTCTTGACCTTTATGCACTGAGATTTCCTCTGACTGCCTGAATCTTTTCATAATATTAACTGTAGATAGTGAAAAACCTAAATTGTTTGCAGTCTTGTACTGAGAAATATTGTCTTCCAGCTGACTGAAAACTCTCACCAGGTTTGGCCCAAAATGGTAAACCACAACCCATCCTTGTTTACAAAGACTAAGCCTTTGGTGGATGTTCATTTTATAATCAATCTGGACCTGTTACCAATTAAACTGCAAATTATGGAGCCTTCCACAACAGTGTTAGTTGTAATTTTCAGTTTTATATTGAGTCTATCCCAACTTTTTAAAATTGTTTTGTAGACATCATTTGCTAACAGAGTTAAGTTAATCATTGAAAACATTGAAAATATTTTTTTTTAAATTGTGAATGTGAACGAATTACAGTGAATGAACGATTTCAGTTTATTGCATTTTTATAAATAATTCAAAAGGGGTCTTTCTGGTAAAGGGGTTTGTAGAACTTTTCACTAATGTTACTTTGAGAATGTTTGCTCCAATTAGAGAAAATAGACATTACATAAACATGGTCAATTTTATCAGAATGCTTCTTGCTAGCAAGGGTTTGGCTACTTTTATCATATTTTGTCATATAATTTTGCCCTACATGCAGTTCTGTTGTATTTCAGGTTGTTTTGCCACAGAATCTGATTAAATGTGTTATTTCCTTCATTTGATATCCTGATGAGCAGTTTCAGCTAGTATTGGGCTCATACTGATACTGGGTATTGGCTGGGTGCCTTTATCATACGTATGACCACCATTAACTTCAGGGTGAAAAACGTCTGGCTAAGTCATCTCATTGCAATGTGATACATTACCATTTCCCCAGATCAGCTGCTAGCATTCATCCTATCCAGCATTTGCCACCCTTTTTCTCTCAATGCATGGACATTACAACTAAGATGACCTAAGGTGTTAAATGGTGGGGCCAATATCTTTTAGGAGGTCAGTCAGGTTTATGACAGGAGAGCTTGGTAATGAGTTGTGGATGTGTCCTGCTGTCCTGTCGAACATCATGCTTTCATGGATTATCAGCAGCACTGACTCATGTTAAAGAGCTAATACCTGAGGCTGGCTTAAAAAGTCAAACACAAAACACAATTATTGCTTCATAAGCCTTTAAACGCTGTTTATCTGACTATACAAATAGAATGTAATTTGGTTCTGAATGTGACTTTGGTTAATCAAAGTCTTTTTTTTGTGTTGAAAAACCAAAGGCAAAAGAAGAAAGAGAAATTCAGTCCCAGCTGCTGGTGGCTGATATTAAACCACAGAGAAAGAAAAAACCCTCTTAACCTTGAGCTGCTCTTGAGGAACCATCACTGATAAGTCATTTAGAACAAATGCATGTTTGCCAGTCATTGCACTGGGGCATTTCACACAAAACAAAGGAATAGCGCCTCCTGTTGTTTTCAACAACACCACTTCCATTAACCACACAAGCTTTTTTGGAGGTGTCCCATCCAAGTACTAACCAGACCAGAGCTTACTTAGTTTCAGTGTATATGGTCTAAGTTTTGGCAATGATGCGTAATTGACCAACTGTAGCAATCAGGTTTGTCATAGCATTTGAATTCTGAGCCACATGTGGCCCAAATACATCATATGATGTGACATTTTTGAACAACATTTGTATTTTGGGACAAACTGAACCAATTGTAGCAAGCCAACATATATAATTTTGGAATTATGGTGATATTTAGGCTGATTTCTAGCATCAGGATTCAGCCAGTCATTGTTCCATAGTGGGATTTGGAAATATTTTGGAATAGACACCAATGATATTTTGCTATTCCTCTTCTTTTTTTCAGTCAGCAAGATAAACATTGTATACACATAGAAAAATATCCTACACCTCATGCACACAAAAACAGGC
>BRDA01008107.1:81578-108257 GCA_036984385.1 Crenuchus spilurus | reverse complement strand
AATAAAATATTAGATGTTGGCACCTCCACATCATTGCATTCCGTTTTTATTCACAATTTGTTTAGTGTCCCAACTTTTTTGGAATCTGGTTTGTAGTATGTAAAAATGTATAAGATCTTCAGTCACAGGATTACGTTCAGTTCCACCAGTAAAACATTAAAGAGTTGAGGTTGCATTTAGGGTGTAAAACTGCCTCCCACGATATGTCGAGCATCTACAATACAAAATTTTAAACAGCAGCTTAAAACATGTCTTGTACATGTCTCTAGGTTTACACATATCATTTATGTATTTGTTTTATTTATTCATTTTATCTCTGCTTAGCTTTATTCTTTTATGTGTTTTTCACTTTTGGCTGTTACTCATTTATGTATTCTAGTTTAATTTGAGATATTCTGGAATGACTTTTTTATGTTTTTATTATATTATTTGTTTTATTATTTCATTATTAGCTTTTTTGTATTATTTGTATATGCATATATACTTTATGTATATACTGTAACCCTTATCGGGATTAAGCACAGAAGAGAATGAATGAATGGATGGATGGATGGATGGATATACAGTATATGTATATGCATTTCCTGCAGGGTACTGTTCATAATGCTCCTTGACATTTACATTTGTCATGTAGCTGACAAACCTACATAAACACTTATAAAGGCTTATTGTAAGTCTGCTGTGTAACCTATGACCAATGACTCCTATTATAATGTGCCTTTATAAATCTTTATGTAGGGTTATGTCAGTTGTCACAATTCACTTATGTAAGTGAAGAACAGGATCCTGTTGTAACATTTCTTGCTCTTTTGCCACACTTTTGTTGTTGTCCTACATGACATTTTGATGAATGCTGGTATACAAATGTTGGCCTGCTTTTGCTTTGTAACTTATTGCAGACACCATTAAAATCTGCACAACGAGTGTGCTTGTCCCATTGTGGGCAAAGTAGCTGGTAACATTTCTGCATGTTTTCATGATGCATTTCTGAAAGTCTGTCATTATAAGTAAGTAGTTTGAGCACCTGTTTCTAGTCTGATATGAAAGAAGTGTCATGGCTGCTTTGTAGGAGGAAAAAGAAGAAGGAAGGGAAAATACCGAATTGCTCATTTCAAGATAAGCCCACAACTAAAAATGAGTTTGTGTTTTCTCTTCTTATCAGTGGAAGTGAGGGGAATTTAACCAAAATAAAAGAAAGCTCTCCAGTTTGATGTTTCTTTGGACTTTGGTTTCTTCTGTTTGAAGATCAGAGAATGTGGAATACATTGTCTCCTTTTGAGCTGCTGCTGGAAGTGAAAGATTATTCACTGGTGTCAGATAAGAGCTTTCAGCTTGTGTTATTCTCATGTCTCTGTTTACTAGCTAAAGTCCTTTCAGTGGCACATATGTTGGACTTTTATTATTCATTGTTCTGTACAGTGACTATTGGTATCTTGAAAGACTTATTATTATTATTATTATTATTATTATTATTATTGTGGCATCCATCCATCAATAAGTGTGACTAACTGTGAGATTCTATTTTTTATTGTGTATGCAGCAAAAATAACTGAACCATAATGTAAATAACTAGATGTGTTAGAACAAACTAGAGCAGTTTGTTATTAATTATTATTATTATGAATAATATTATTTATTGGTCTTTACTTAAAATCAATGGATGTGTTCTCTTGAAAGCAGGCTGAAATATTTGCCTGAAAATTTCCAATGACTGAAATTTCAGTATATTCCTAGTTCTGACTATATGAACATTATAGCAAAAAAATATCATATTACAGTAGAGATGAAGCCCATGATATTCTCAGAAAAGCATGACTATTATTATTATTATGATAGTTATATTACCAGATCCTACAATGACAGATCACACTAGAGGATAATGTATCTTTCTTCTTAGGAAAGATACTCAGGGTATTATTCCTTTTAGCAAAACAATATTTGGCTTCTTTCAAGGCAGTACATGCTCTTACATTATATTAAGATTAGGTTTTACGGGTGGCTCCAGAAAAAAAAAAAAAAACAATGCACTCAGCAAGGATTTTACTTTTCAATTTCTCTGAATAAGCACTTCTGCTCTAGTTTAATAGTGTCCTGAAGAAAGCTCATTTAAGAGAATCTGTGAAATGCACTTGCTATAATACTGTTTTCATCTGCTTCCATAAAAAAAGAAAGAAAGATAAAAAAGCATTGATTCATTTTTGGGCACAGTTCCACTTCTACAAATGAAACATTTACTGAGTGAGTACTGAAATTATCCGCCGTCTCAAGTCCGACACTCAATTACAGTCTTTTATGCGCTTCTGGAAAAGTGCTGTTACTTAAGCAAAGCCCATCAAAAGCAAATGTTGAATCATAAATGTCTGGCCATAATGTTTAATTACCTTATTCAGTCTCAGTGCATCTGCACAGCGAGTGCCTGATCAGCAGATAGTGCTGCTGTTGATTGAGCTGTGGTGCTCATATCTTTGCGCATCATTTCAGAAGTTGCGATGCAGAGTTGAAGCGATGGGCCAGAGCTCCCCAGGCTCTCGCTCTCATTGTGTTTGCTCTAAGTGGTTTTTTTCCAGTCCGTGCAGAACCACACAGGAAGTCACTTTTACTGCTATCGATATGAGTCAACATTAATTCACTATTTTGTTTGAGAAGCCTCAGCTCTATTAAAGTCTGGCAAATCAGTGAGATGCTGAAGTGCTGTAGTGGGGAATCTTTAAGAAATGTAAGATTTTTTATTTTTGTTTTCATTTACATACAGTACTGAAAAAATAAAAATAACCTTAGAAATATTAAATGTTAATTAGTTGCTTTTGAAACTTTTTCACTTTTTTTGCATAATTTTAAAATGCACTTTACATTTTTTGAGTTTCATGATAAATATACCAATACAAATACTCCAAATTGACTTGAAAAACATGAAAAACAAATCATTTTGTATAAAATTTCATTAAAATTAAAGTTTTCCTCTCCTGTAAGGTTACCTTTTCTGTTTAAATTATCTTGCTAAACTAAGAACTTCTGCTTTGTGGAATAATCACAAATCATCTGGTTGTGTCTTGCATTTGTACTGTTTTTGGCTCTGTTTCAATATTCATTAAGTTAAATGAAGACCTCAAAATCACACTGAGACTAAAAATGCACTGATTGACTATATCATTAAAATTACTGATGTGTGAAGTGAATAACATTGATTATCTTGTTACAGTGGAACAAGGGGTAGATATATTAGGCTGAAAGTGAACAGTCAGTTATTGGAGTTAATGTGTTGAAGGAAAAATGGACAAGTGTCCCAGGGCCAAATTATGATGGCTAGACAGAGCATACTCAGCAGACCTTGTGGAGCATCCCTGTATGCAATAGTTAGTACATACCAAAAGTGTTTCAAGTCTGAACAAGGCAGATGGTTATAATGTTATGGCTTATCAGTGTATGTATATAATTATGCACTACACGTAATGCAATGTTGCTGTTTGATTATTTGCTGTTTCTAGCTTATAGCTGTTTGCTCTTTCTTTTTATGAAAATTGAAATTATTTAACTGAAATATATGTTCGGAATGAACCATCATCATCGTCATTATCATCTTCCTACTATTGACAGAAAAATCTGTATGAAATGTTCAGGAAATCAACAGACCCTTGTAGTTTCAATGCAGTTTATCATAGTGCTTTCACATTTGGTTCTCAGCAACCCAATGAACTGTAGAAGAGTGCCTGGAGCACTTGCATTAGAGTGCCAGTAATCTAGTGAGCTAATAGTGAAATAGAAAGATTATAGCTCATTGTGTGACCAGCATTTACACACCTCAAGTGATTACTCTTTGATTCCACATGTCTGTTCCCCTCTCCTGACACAATGGCAGCAAATTACTCCCCAAACCCAAGTGCACAATTAATCTCATTACTTCAGAGGACTGAGACAGTTGAATGCTGCAGGTAATGAAGGGGCTGTAGAGAATGGGTTGGTCAACTGTAACCCCTCATTGCATGTACCACTACTGGCAACTTATTGGTATAAACTGTAAGTGATAGCTCACATATTACCTTTAAAATAAATATGTTTTGCAATAGTGTGTTTCTTTGGTAGTGGTTGTGAAGTTTATCTTAAATGACAAATAACATTGATTATCTCATAGTGACACATGTCAATGTCTGGGAAATATTCAATGGTAAGATAACAGTGAATAATTACTACTCCTCTGGGTAGACTGAAGACTTTAAAATGCTTTTGTCATGCCCCTCACTCCTTTGAGCCGAGTCTCTCTCAGACATGCTCACCAATTCTCAGAAGGCCTTGCCCTTTCTCTCTTTCTCTCTCTTGCGATCTCTCTCACTTATTTACTTGTTCTCCCTTTCTCTGCCTTACTACATTTTCCCCTGTGTTCCAAACTGCACTTCCTATCAGCCATTGCTCTTTTCAGTCCATCCCTTTGTAGTCCCCAACCCACCGCCTACACACCATCCAAACTCCAATACCCACAATCCCTGAAGGACCCTTCTAGCCATGTGATTCCATCCCAGGTGTGTTTACTTAAAATCTCATTGGCCTCCATATGAAACCCTCTTTCCTAGTTCAGTCCTTGTGAAGTATTTGCCAACATTCTGTTTTAGTACCAAGCATCAGCTTTGTCTAGCTTTCTTGTGTTCTTAGCCTGTTAGCCGGTTAGCTTTTCCTTGTCTTGCCTGTTAGCCTGTTTTGCTTATGTTCTGTTTGCTAGCCTGTTCCCTTGTTTAGCCTGTTTTGTTTGTAACTTAGTCCTGTATATCCTTTGTACTGTATCTCTCTCATTGTGTGTACTCTGTTGTGGTATCTGCCCTTGGCCTGTATCATGACTATTCTTTAGCTTTGCCTTATTGTGTGTGTTTGTCACATCTCAGTTGTATTCAAGCCTGACAGCTTTGCAGGAAGAGAAAATACATTGGTACAGCTCATACAACTTTTTAGATAGACAGAACCAAATGGATTTTAATGAATGTGAAACTGACACATTAACCAATGTGCTTGCACACTGATGAGTTTGACCTCCACATTTAACTCATCTGTGCAGTGAGATACACAGAAAGGGGCAGTGAGCACATGTCCAGAGTGTGGGCAGCCTTATCCACAGTGTCTGGGGTGCAGTTGGCGGTTGGGTGTCTTGCTCAAGGGAACTTCATGGGGATCAAACCAGCGACCTTCTGGTCAAAGGGTCTGGTTCCTTAACTACAAGCCCATGGCTGCCCCATTAAGCAATTAAACATGATTATTTGCATTATGTTGAGTTGTTAAACATGTGACTAATCCCATTTTTGATCAGATTTGACACAACTCTTTGGAATAAGACTGCACATAGTCTCACAATTGGAAAGTCCACTTCAGTGAAATGAGTAACATGAATACTGAGCAACATCAAATCACTTTCTTCAAATCTTATCATCTTTGCCACAGAACATTTCACCAAAACATGAATATCTGCACTGTTCCTTTAGTACTGAAATCACTCTCCAAAAACAAAGGCTAACTAAGCTGAAAAACACATCAATTTCTACTTTTTTGGGTCTGAAACTATAATTTAGTACAAGAAAAAACATGAACAGAAATCAAAATTCCACATCACTGATGTTTCTTTGTTTAAACAAAACAATGATAAGCTCTTACTGATCTGAAATACACTCTGAATGAGCTCATAAACTTGCTCTGTTTATCCACAGCACAGCCAGTACCTAACTCAGTCTGGAGCTACAGCCCACACACAGGGTCAAAGAATCAAAATACTTTAATGGTGTTAGACAATAGAAACATGGCAGTGTTGACAGCCCTAAATAAAAGCTCAGATTTTAAGCTAAGTGTCTGCTTTTTGGTTCAGAGAAACATTTTTACCAAAGTGAACACATTCTGAAATGTTTGCTTAATTAAAACTTTTTCTTAATTCTGAAAATCCAATTTACTGACTGGATGAAGAGTTAGGGTACCATTTCATGTTATGTAAGATGAAGCACCATTTTCTGGTGCTTCTGTGATTCGCTGTTGCACTTCACTGCACTTATACTGAAAAGTAAACAGAGTTACATAGACTTTCACTACAAAGCAATTACTTTTCAGTTGAATTCTCTGGTTGGTGCAAATGATTTGCATTAGATTGCAAATGAACTTTTAATCATTTTTTCATGTTTTGTGGGTGCTGTGTTGATTTGCAGTGAAGGGTTATAATGAACCGAGTTTAAGCATCGACTGTATACAAAGGCAGATTTGTGTGCACTGGATGGTGAAGATGAACTTAGAATGGTAGTGACTGTATTATTGCCAATATTGCAAATCATTCTTAATCAGACATTGTTACTGTACTATTTTGTCTTTGAATACCTCACACTAGTTTTGTTGTGGTCACTTTACACTATCAGTTTGGGATTTTTATATTCCAGTCTTTAAAAGAATGGATGTTCAAGTGTTTAGTAAAGGAACTTGATCCTCCTGTTGTTGTAATGTCTAGCTTGTAACAACAAAATGTTTGAAGAACTGATTTAGAATTTATGGGTCTTATATGATAACTAATTATTGATTGCAAATGTAAAATTTGATGTAAATGTAAAATTCATATTACATTATAGTAATCGACAGCCATTACATAGAGAAACAGAGTGGCCAGCAGAGGACACAATGGGGTTCAGCTACAAGCTAAACACAGGACACAAAATTATTAGTTGGAATTATCAGCCATCATTTAAACATGGGACTAATAGCAATATGCTTTCCAACATTTATATGCATCCATATGTTCTTTATCATTTTCTTAATAATTTCTTTATGCAAATAATAAGTTGACTACCTCTGAATCTGTATCTACATCATGGCTCATAAAGTCCAATTGTGTAGTGTAAAGCTTCACTACATTGACTGTTTAACTACAAAGGAGCTGATTTTTGTTTTTTTTTTTGTTTTTCAAACAAAATTTGTACATGATGTGATACAATGATGTCCTCTAACTAAAGGTACTGCAGATGTACACTTGATGGTTCCAACCTTAGTGACAGGAAAGAATTATCACACAAAATGGATATGAGTGTTGTCTGAGACATTGTTTTTATTACAGTTTTGTCGTAAAACTTTGGCCTAAACATACAGTAATGACTGAGTGTGGAGGAGAAACAGGAGGAGAGGATGCAGCGATGAGATCCCAAAACACAGCTTTATTCTTACAAACACAACTTAACCAAATCACTGTGACTTTACGAACAAAACAAAGAAGAGTATCGACATTCACAGACATATACCACTTTCACAGCATTCAATGACTGACAAAAGACTGGAGACACAAGGAAGCTTTAACACACGCAATCATGGGGGAAATGAGCACACAGGGCTGGGGATAATACAAGATAGGTGCAGCATGTTAACTAGACAGGATGACGTGAAGAGGGCGGGGACATAGCATGCATGTGGAGACATGGAAGAGACATTGTAAAACAAAAACTCAAGCACATGGCCTATGAAAACACACATGACAGGGCAGAGGCGGGGCTAGAGACGAGGCTAAGGTAAGAGTGTAACATACTTTTTTAAGATGGAGAGGCATGTGCAAGAATAGTATGACAGTATAGTAATCAAAAGAAACCTTTAAACTAGTGGAATCTCCTTTAATAATGTACAACTGGGGCATTTTTGAGATGAGTGTTTAATCAGCGTAATGTTGGTTCTGTATATCAGTTGGCTGCAGTGCAGCTGAAGAAGTAAAGTTGGTATTTCATTGACCTAGATGAGTTTGTAACTAGTATTACATTGCATAAGCCTGCCAACAGCATGCAACATCCCAGTGAACATGGAAGTTGATGGACTAGTACTGTAGAGCTGTTCAAAAAGCACTGAACAGCTTGCCCTGTTTGCCAATGTCAAGTTTTCTTTTAACAGCAGGGGAGCTTCAGACGCATGGTGACACAGTAGCTTATGGAAGCACTGCAGAACATTTCTAGACAGCTAGTTATTTTTAGAGAACAAAAGTTCCCTATGTCCAGCCTTACCTCAAACGTGTTCACCCATCAGCTGAATAAAACACACTTTCTCTGTAGTTTCCAGGCTGATTATAGCTTTTGTGTGACTGTAAAACAGGGTGGACAGTTGCAGAACAGTTTCATGTCATAATAATTCATTCAGGCTGGCGTCAAAGCAGGATTTGCTTATTATACGTATTTGCTTAAACAACAAATGTTTACTCAGCACTTTTACTGCATATAGATGATTCACCTAATGACTTGCCTGCTGGTTCTTCTGCCTACACAGCGCAGTTTGGTTGTTCTGACAGTGTGTAGTATAAGAAAAAAAAATCTTTTCCTCTTCAGTGAGCAGTCATATATATATGAGCCATATGTAACTATAAATGGTCCATAGAAATCCATAAAAATTTCCCTGCTTTTCAAAAAACTAAAAGCAGGGCCCCGAGTGGCTCAGCAGGCTAAGACGCTGACACTATGAGCAGAGGATCACGAGTTTGAATCCCAGTCATGCTGTTTGCCATCAACAGCCGGGGCCCAAGAGAGCAAAAATTGGCAGTGCTGTCTCTGGACAGGTAGATGGCACTCTCTCTCCCTATCACTATCACATTGCAATGTCCAGTGGCTCAGGTGTCTACTGATTGGTCCATTGCGAGCTGGGAATCCTCCCAGCATGTTGGTTCCCCAGTGACGGTGTATCAGCGGTAGTTTGAAAAGAGGCAGTGGACGCATCACAAGCATCGGAGGAGGCTTGTGCTTGACTTCACCCTCCTAGAGTCAGGAACATTACAAAAGTGATGGGAAGAGTCCTAATGGATGGGATGTGCTAAGTGGCTACTATTACATTGAGAAGGAGATAAAACTGAAAACAAAAAATTATTAAAGCGTGTGAAAATTGTTGTGAAAGTGAAAGCAAAAGTTCACACTCATTGACTAATGTGCTTGCAAACACATTTATTTTTGAATGTGGTAACATATAAGTCAGCCAATTAAAACAGATCATTTACATCACACTTAAAACATGGTAACAAAAGTAATGTAGAAAGTAGACTTAAGGATAACTTCTGACAGTATTTACTACATAAACCCACAAAAACTTAATTTTATTCATGATTCATAATTTTTTTAATAAAAATGGTATTAATTATACTAAATATTTAAACTATATATATATATATATATATATATATATATATATATATATATTAACCTTTTCATACAGTTTTTACTTCTTATATTGATGAGTGCAGTATACAAGCCAAGATTGTTTTGTTGATATTGAGGTTGAGCCCTTAATATTATTGGCCAACTGATACTGGATTTACACCCCTCTGCACTTGAGTGCATTTGCGTTGTCTTTAAATATTTATCATTTGTTTGCGACTGATAAATGTTTTCATGGATTGTGAAACTATTGGTATGTTTTTATGCTGACATACTACAAGTACATCCCTCATCTTCCACTTCCTTTCATCCCCCAGTTTCACTCAGTTTGCAGACACCGTTCTGCACTGCCATGCAAATTGCCCGTCAGATGAAAGGTGAAAAAGATGGAACGTTTGTCCTGACGCCCATCAGCTGTTCCATTGTGAGAGATGAGTACAGTGGAAGGGTTTCTGTCGCTCAAATCAAGGGGCCCAAAACAATCTAGCTGAGAGTCTGCCTCATTTCCAGCAGCTGTGCAGTGATAAGAGTTGATTCGCATCCTTCTGCACTTCTCTCAGTGGAATAATAACACTCAACAATTCGGCCACGTCACCAACCTTCAAGCTGCCAGTTCCTGTAAGGCTATTGTCTGTTTATCATGCTAATGTTACTGCAAGATTCTGCAGCCCATTTTCCACATGCCTGCTTTGCTGGTCTCTAGTGAAGACGACTCAAGGCTATGCTGTGCACAAGGCAAGACCCAGGGTGGTCAATTTCATGCTTGATGAAGTATGAGAACAAAATCATTGCTTATTGTTTACAACCATGCTAATGATGATTGCTATGAAGGACTAGAAAGGGCAGTTGAATATTGAACCCAACATTTTTATGAGATATGAAATCATCCGTATTTTCTCCTCTGGGAGATCCATAAGAGATATTTTAAGATTGCCAAAAAAATGGTTACTTATTTTGTTTTATCACTTACCATCTTTATGTCTGTCCAATCCTCTGCAGCTGGTGGGTGGTGAGTTTGACCTGGAGACGAACTTCATCATCCAGGATGCGGAGAGCATTGTGTGTATGGTTGATCTTCTGGAGCACTGCCAGGTGACGTGCCAGGCTGAAATCTGGAGCATGTTCACAGCCATCTTGCGCAAGAGTGTGCGTAACCTGCAGACCAGCACAGACATGGGCCTCATCCAACTGGTGCTGCTCAAGATGAGCTCTGTTGACGACATGATCGCAGGTAAGAATCATCATCATTAGAATATCTCAGATCTGAGTTGCCCTGGAATATAAAAATTAAGTGGCCTGACCTGTTGTTAGATATGTGACTTAATTTAATTTACTTGCATTTGCTGTCAGATATTTAGGGCCACCTTGCATCCATTAGAACATTTTTGCTATTACTTCTCAGTTAATCTGTTTAATTTGCAGGCTTTTGGTCCCAAAAATGACTGATGACAACAAAGAGATTAAATATGCCTTTTCCCATGATTGTTCTGTCAACTTACTATTATAAATAAGTTAAAACTCTTAGGTTACTATCCGTGTGTGTGGCCTGTTTTTAAAAGTGCAGACACTATGTGTTCTCCCAAGATGTAATTATGATTTATATATAGGTTTACAGCCCAAACAACTGTTTTACGAGACCATTTTTACAGAGTTTTTTTTAAATACACGTTTGCCAATTTTCTCCCTTTCCCAATGTGGTAGTTGCCAATGAACCCAACCCATTAGTGACTCTCCCTATCACTTTGCACTGTCCCTGACTCTAAGACGTTGAAGACATGCACACGCTTCCTCCGCTCTGCGCGATACAGCCAGCGCCTCTTTTCAAACTACCACATGATACACCATCCCTGGGGAACCAGCACGCTCGGAGGAAAGAGCAGGGTCTCTAGTTTTAAATGGACCGATGAGTAGACACTCAAGTCAGTGGACATTGCAATGTGTGAGTGAAAGTGAGAGCGCCATCTACCCGCCCAGAGAGAGCACTGCCAATTTTGCTCTCTTGGGCCCCGGCTGTTGATGGCAAACAGCATGACTGGGACTCGAACTCGCAATCTTCTGGTAATAGTGTCAGCATCTTAGCCCGCTGAGCCACTCGGGGCCCCATTTTTACAGACTTTTAACAGATCTAATCTATAATTAGTTGACCAGAGGAGGATGTGAGTATGGTTCTTTTCAAGGTTTCTTCCTCCAGCTTTGAGGGAGTTTTCCTTGCCACTGTCACCATTGGCTCGCTCACTGGGGCTTTGGTGTTTTGTATTACTAACCCCGTAAAGCTGCTTTGTAACATCAGTTGTACATTTTCCAACTTTACATTTTGTCTCTTAGAAGCATTGTATTAGGGATGTGACTGTAAACGCATTACTGCAAACCACATCAATGTGATCATTGTAATCAATGTAAACTTATTTTATAACCATTCTCTGACTTGATGAAAGTCAACACAGTTTTCCTTTTTTTTTTTTTTACCTGATTTTCTCCCCAATGTGTTTGGTAGCAAATCAGCCCACCCATTTATTAGGACTCACCCTATCACTTGTAATTCCTGACTCTAAAAGGGTGGACTCAAACAGGCCTCCTTCCAATGCATGTGAAGTCAAGCTCCGTCTGTTTTTAAGAGCAGCCAATATATTGACGACGGGCAGCCAATGCGCTCAGAGGAAATCACAGGATCCCCAGTTCTGATGGACCGCCTGGCAGATGCAGCCAGTAGGCATTACTTAGTAGTGCTGGGGAGAGAGTGCCATCATACTCGCCTGGAGAGATTTCCAATTTTTGCTCTTTCTGGCCCCGGCTGCCGATGTCAAGCAACATGATCTGGGATTCAAACTCATGATCCTCTGGTCATAGTGACAGCGCTTTAGTCTGCTGAGCAACTCAGGGTCCCAACACACTTTCCTTACATTATATGTGCATTCTCGTGTCTTTATCTTGTTGAAGTATGCCAAAATTTTTCCCTGTATGTCACCTTATATGTATACCTCAGTGAAACAGGAAGTCATGTATAACACTAAAGGTTAATATAAATGAAAAAAAAAAAATTTCTTTCTGACAATGTCTAGGACTGCCAAACATTTTTTTATTTATTTTTCTGATTGTTTCAGTGTCAGGTTGTTTAAATGACATTTATTAATAACCCTTTTCACTCATAACCAAATGTACCAATAATCGTAGAACTGGCTGTATATACAGAGTGTATTGATTTTTTGTGAGAATAATATCTTTTCAAGTTGTTTAGAAGAAATTATTTCATTTAAAATCATGGTTAAGCAGGAAATAGGAATTTCCAGAGCCTTTAAGTGATCATATCTCTGATTTTCAGGCCAGCTGAACTGGAACTGATGCCATGTTGCAGCAGAAACTGTTTCCAGTACACATTTTCAGACTCTAATCCGAGCTTTAGAACCTCATGACAAAATAAACAGAACGTAGTGTTGTGTGGAACTTGACCGTTCTGCGTTTAAGGTCAAAGATAACACACATAAAGCTCTTTTGAACAGCAGGCAGGAGAAGATACCAACAAAGCTGTTAGATTTGCGTTCTCTGCTAAATGCCCGCGGTGGCCTTAGAGCGCTGTGTGTGAGAGAGAAATATGGATTAAGTTGATATCTTCTCCAGAGCGAAATTCATCAGGCTTAGGAAGGAGAGAGAGATTGAGGGAAAAATCTCATTAGCTGCAGTCTGTTCCGTAATGAGAATGAATGGCAGTTTAGAGGAATATTAAATTTTCCCTTCCGTTTATGAATGACGAATACTGATGCCTTCTTTTTTCCCTCTACGTTTAATCAGTAATTGATGTGTGCTTGCCTGCACTGTCTGCGTATTTTCACTGCACGTCATTTCTTACCTTCGGCAGTGTGCATCCTGAGGTTTTGCTCCATGCACAGTAATGACAGCATTCTTGATGTAGCATAAAACGACATTACATGGTGCTAATGGATATACAATTGCTTTATATTTACATTTGAATGGCTGTAGGTCTTTATTATGCATTGTGAGTGGTGCAGTCTTTGGAAATAACAATACAGTATAGTGTCAGTAAACCATCTTCTTACTTTCACCATTTAGCTTTAGTTTTTGTAGTAATCAGATTATTACATATTAGGTGTTGTTATTAAGTATTTGTACAAATTCTGTCTAAAAAGCAAAGGTTGCTGCACTACTGCATTCAGCCAGCAGCTAATTCATATTACTGTTCTGGGCCCAGGTTCCCCAAAGCTGTGTAATATTAATATGGTGCAGTGTAGCACACATTTAACAATAATTTTTATGCTTTTGAGATACCAATCACTGTTCTTCAGCTGTCAAGATCCCTACAGGGCCACCATAGGGCAGCTGTTGTTTGGGTGGTGGCTTTCAGCACTGCACAGACACAAACACAGATGTGGTTTCTTTCTCTCTCTCTCTCTCTCTCTCTCTCTCTCTCTTTCTTATCAGATCTGCTGGTGGACATGCTGGGAGTGCTGGCCAGTTACAGTATCACAGTGAAGGAGCTGAAGCTGCTCTTCAGCATGCTGAGAGGAGAAGGAGGATTGTGGGTAAGCCAGTGGCAGCCCCTGTGTTTGGAGTAGGACCCATGCAGCTCTAAGCTTCGTTGTCCCTCACTCCACTCTGCGGTCAGGCAGTCAGTGATACGCTTAGAGACCGTTGGAGCAATCAGCCTCAGAATGACCGGGACCTCCCAAGATATCGACTTACTGCTGGCTGAAGTGGGAGCTATTGATGCTGTATTGATGCTGGTAGTTGCCACAGTGAAGATGCTGTCACAATAGCTCTCATTTTCTCAACACAGTGCAGTAGCTACACCTCATCAGTAAAGCTTACTGTGTCATTTGTAGAAGGTGTAATATGTCACTGTCATAAAGGATTTGATTTGAGGCTATTTTGAAGTATTTTCAGTACTAAAGCATGTAAATGGAATCTGGTGGGCATTGAAAACACTTAAATATGTTATTGTAGTACTACACTTACACTATTATTATGATGCTAAAATGTGGTTGTTACTTGCAGGTTTTCACAATGTAACAGCTATAAAAAGGCTTCAGTATTTAGACAAAAATATGCAAAAATATGGACACCTGTGGTAAAAATTTTGTTTTGTACAATTTTAGAATTAGAAAAGGAAAGAAGCACCATGAAAAGGTTTAGGTATCCCAAAAGATCTGAGCTTTGAGATCACTTTTACCATTTTTACATTTTACTCTGACCCCAAAAACTTTGTTCAAACAATTATCATCAATGGGCTCCTCTACGCACTTGTTTAGCACTCTTAACACACTGAGAATTTAAATAATTGATGTCCACAAAGCAGGAGAAGGACATAAAAAGCTCTAAAAACATTTGCAGGTAGCAATTGCTCAGTTTGTAATTTAATTTAAATATCCAGAAAGGATGAGAACAGAGAACAGAGAAAAGGTCTTTGGTCACCACCTGCAGAACCACTTCTTTATAGGGGTTGTCTTGCTAATTTTCCAATAATAATAGTTCCATTTGAACAACAGCAGGTAAAACTGCTTCACAATCAGTGTTGCTTCCTAACTGGACAGGTTGGTTTCACAGAAGTGTGGTTGACTTGGAGTTACATTGTGTTGTTTAGGTGTTCCCTTTATTTTTTTGAGCATTATATATGTATATATTTATATATTTATATATATTTATTTGTGTGTAAATGTATATATTGGATAATCTGTGTATATTCAAAATATTAACTGCCATGTTTTTGCATTATTTGCAGCCGAGGCATGCAGTAAAACTCTTGGCAGTGCTAAACCAGATGCCACAGAGACATGGGCCAGATGCTTTCTTCAACTTTCCCGGCCGCAGTGCTGCTGTGAGTCATCATTTTATTGCTCATGTTTTACAATGTTCAACACAAAAGTTCAGCGTAACTAGTTTTTTTTCAGTATTCTGTATATATCTTCACTTATTTTTTTCAGTTAGGCCCTTGTTTCCAAAATCTTTTATTTTTTGTTATAGTAGCAGTGTTAGTAGTATAGTTCTGAGTAGTCATCCTAGAAATTGGTGTAGTAGTAGTGGTGGGAGTTGTATGTCATCCTCTTTGTTGCAGTAGTGGTAGCAGTCTTAGTAGATATAGTGGTCATATTAGTGGTCATTGTCAGATGTTAGCAGAAGTACTGTACTGTAGTATGTTGGATCCAGACATTAGGTTTTGGAACTCTGTTGTTTTTGTTAGGAATTTTATTTTCCTTTGCCCTTTGCACAGAAACAACAACAAAGGCTTAGAAACAGAATTATTTACATGGTTTATTCTATTCTTTGGATCAAAGCAAGTTTACAGAACAATGAGTTGCATCAGTTGTAAGCAATATAGTGGAAAATTAGTTTGTAGTTTGTCTGAACACTAAATGCTGGAATTCTGTTGTTAATTTTTTCGTTCATGTATATCAGCTCACATTTAGTAAATATGCAAACACCCAAAACACCAATACCCCTAGAAAAAAACAAGGTAAACAAATACTCAACATGTGTATGCATTGTCTATGATGATAAAAATCTGCTTGTGGTTTTTTTTTTTGTTTGTTTTTTGTTTTTTTTTCAGGCAATTGCTTTACCTCCCATTGCCAAGTGGCCTTATCAAAATGGCTTCAGTCTCAACACCTGGTTCCGCATGGATCCCCTGAACAACATCAATGTAGACAAGGACAAACCCTACCTTTACTGGTGAGTTAATCACCATCACACATCTGTATGACAATTAAAGGACAAGCCTTACGGGTCAGAATAATCGTCAGCAGCTGGCATCTTTAAGAAGATTAAGCTGGAAGGCTTTGTTTGGTTTTTGGATGTTGATGTCCTGATGTCCTGCCTGCTCTGTACATGCAGAATGAGCTTTGTTAAGGGAATTTGCTTTGTGATGACGCGGTGGATTATGCTAGCATGAATGAGAATTAGGTCAGATTTTGCTGATTAAACGAATAGAAATGTGAACCTGGAGTAGGCGGAACTTTCCGGAATCAGAGGCGGATCTCCGCAGGGGGAACCAGTATTAATTTGGGCTTTTAATGTCTGGAACACAGAAGGAATGCCTTGTGTAGAGACTTGTGGGTAATTAACGCTGAGATCAATAGCCTGGAAGCTCTGTGTTTATCTGAAGTGGTCCCAGACTGTGTAGAGGAAAGTCTTAGTGTAGAGAGAAGTGTGTATGTGTGTGTGATGGGGGGGGATGGACACGGACAGCCATGGCTGTGCAAACATTTGAATTGGAGAAAATGAAAAAGTGTGAAGAATAACAGAAAAGAAAGCTTCTATCATCATGTATCATACCTCTTTACCTCTTTATATATAGCACCATGACATTACCACACCCAGGAGAAGGGAATAGCATTGATTATCTTGTTACATTGGCTCGTGGGAAGGGGTGGGTTATATTAGGTAGCACGTAAACAGTCAGTTCTTGCCATTGTTGTGTTTGAAGTAAGAAAGATGGGCAAGCATAAAGACCTGAGTGACTTTCACAGGAGCCAATTTGTGATGGCTAGATGACTGGGCGTTGGCGTTCATTTGGATACTACATTGACATTTACCACCTACCTAAACACTACTGCAGAACAAGTACAGCCCATTATGACAATAATATTCCCTAATGGTAGTGGCCTCTTTCTGTAGGATAATGTGCCCTGACACACTTCAGAAAATGTGTAGGAATGGTTTGAAGAACATGACAAAGAGTTGAAGGTGTTCACTTTATTTCCAAATTCCATAGATCTGAATCTGATTTAGCATATTACAAAAATAAATTGATCTATTGCTAATGTCTTGGTGGCAACATAGACACATTCAAAGGTATTGTTGAGTACATGTCTCAGAGAAGATTTGGTTGCATGTGGGAGACCTTCACAATACCTGACAGGGATTTTTAATGTTGTGGCTAACTAGTGTGTGTATACTGTTGCTGTATGTATATAAGGTTTATACTTAACCCTGTATGACCTCAGTACAAAGTAGACTGTTTTTTGGGTTTGTACTATTTGTATTCAGGCACCATACTTGATGTGTTCTGCCTACAAAAGTCCAGAGCGATGCACCATGCTAATCTCGTTTCAGCCCTCTCTGTCTCAGCCCTTGCTGCTCTGAGCCAACCCTGAGCCCCAGAGCAGAATAAGAACCCCACAATATCACTGTAAACAAGTTTCTGAGAACTGTTCCACAATGCAAAGTTGGGTCCTGTATGTTACTGTTTAACTATTGTAAGTGTTAGATGTTCAGTGTAGTTAAATGAAGCATGAACATGATGCCATTCTGTAGCTACATAAAAAGAGTAGTCAACACTTGGTCATTATATTTTGACTCAAAGATCACTTTTATTTATCTGACAAGATTAAACAGCTTGTTCTGCGTTCACTGTATGGGTATGTTTTCACTGTATGGTTATGATAGTTATAGTTTGGAATAGTTCATATACCTTTGCTACAAATATCTAATGTTGGGTCAATTTTGGGGCAGCCATGGCCTAGTGGGTAGGGATCTGGTCTTGTGACTGGTTTGATCCCATGTATAATTCTTTTGACTAATTTGTTTAACTGGATTCTTTATTGGATTTCTGTGAATATCTAATGATGTTGTGTGTTATATGTTTGAAGAAATGTAAGATTCATAAACTGTCATTCAGCACTGTAGAAAAATAACATAACTAACACATAATCACAATGTCAGCACAGTCAAGCAATATTTTTTTGAATATAGTGGTATGAAAAAGTTTGGGCACCGCTGTTGATTTTCATGATTTTTTTTATAAATCATTGGTTGTTCAGATCAGCAATTTCAGTTAAATATATCATATAGCAGAAGAACCCAGTAATATTTTTACAGTCTTGTACAGTCTTGTTACTTGTTACAACAGTCTTGTTACTTCCCGCCTGGATTATTGTAATTCTCTTCTTTTTGGTCTTCCCCTTAAATCACTACATAAACTGCAAATGGTTCAAAACTCAGCTGCACGTATTATTACGAGAACTCCTTCTTTTCACCATATCACTCCTGTTTTACATCAGTTGCACTGGCTTCCGGTTAGGCAGCGCATCCAATATAAAATTTTACTCCTTACTTTCAAGGCAATTCACAACCTTTCCCCTCCGTATATTTCAGACCTTATTAATATCTCCTCTCAATCACGATCATTAAGATCATCTGCCTCTACACATCTGTCTGTTCCCATTATACGCCTTAGTACCATGGGAGGTAGGGCTTTTAGTAGCTCTGCTCCTAAGCTATGGAATGCTCTACCTCCTGATTTAAGGAACTCTGATTCCATTTTGCATTTTAAGGCTGGTCTCAAAACATATCTTTTTAGAATGGCCTATAATGTCTGACTTCAATTGCTCCCTAATCATTTTATATTATTACTTTATTTTATTTTATTTATTTCAATATTAATTGTATTCTTGAGTATTATTTTCTGTTTTATGTTTTATTATTATTACTATGTCATATTTTATCTATTTTATGTAAGGTGACCTTGAGTGTCAGAAAGGCGCCATCAAATAAAATGTATTATTATTATTATTAATATATGAGAAGTGAAATTAAGTTTATAGGATTTACAGGAAGTGTGCAATAATTATTTAAACAAAATTAGGCAAGTGCATAAATTGTCATTTTATTGATTTGAATACCTTTAACACTAATTATTGAAACACCAAATTTGTTTTGTAAGCTCATTGACCCTTGACCTACATACACAAAGGTGAAGCCAATTATGAGAAAGGGTTAAGGTGGCAAATTTTTTCAAGTTTTTGCATTTTCTCTGAAGAGTGGCAACATGGGACCTCAGAACAACTCTCAAATGGCCTGAAAACAAAGACTAGTTTAGGGGAAGGATACAAAAAGTTACAGTATCTCAGAGATTTCAGCTGTCAGTTTCCACTGTGAGGAACATAGTGAGGAAATTGAAAACCACAGGCACAATTCTAGTTATGGTACGAAGTGGCAGGCTAAGACAAATCTCAGATAGGCAGAGACATATGATGGTGAGAACAGTCATAATCAACCCACAGACCTACATCATCTTGCTGCAGATGGTGTCACTGTGCATCGTTCAACTACTCAGTGCACTTTGCACAAGGAGAGGCTGTGCACACGCCACAAACAGAGTTGCCTGAGGTATGCTAAAGCACTGGAAAAACCAGTTTCATTTTGGAATAAGGTGCTTTGGACTGATGAAACTAAAATTGAGTTATTTGGACATAACCATAGGGCGGTATGCGTGGCGGAAAAATAACAGCATTCCACGACAAACACTTTCTACCCACAGTCAAATCTGTTGGTGGTTGCTGTGGGGCTGTGTGGCCAGTGCAGGTACTGGGAGTCTTGTTAAAGTTGAGGGTTACATGGATTCCAGTCAATATCAGCAGATTCTTGAGAACAATGTTCAAGAATCAGTGACAAAGTTGAAGTTGTGCCGGGGCTGGATACTTCAACAAGACAACGACCCTAAAACCTGCTCAAAATCTACTAAGACATTCATACAGAGGAACAAGTACAACATTCTGGAATGGCCATCTCAGTCCCCAGACCTGAATATTATTGAAAATCTGTGATGTGATTTAAAGCGGACTGTCTATGCTCAGAAACCATCAAACCTTCAACCAGAATCCAGACTCTCATTGGAAGCTACAAGAAGCGTTTAGAGCAGTGGTTTTTAACCTGGGTTCTATCGAACCCTTGGGGTTCGATGAGTCGGTCTCAGGGGTTCGGATGAGCCTCTGCCATGGAGTGTAAAGTTGTGATGACGCTCCCCGCTTGGCCATCACTTGCTGCAGAGGATCACGATACATTGCTTGGCCAATCAGTGCTGCGGGGAATTTAGCGTGCGCAGTAGTCAACGGCTGTCGTAGTTGTACGTCATGTGGTTTCTTTCTTAATATTTTAATCCATACTAAATATGTCGAGCAAAAAATGAAAGATGACATGAGAGTAGCACTTGCCAAGGTGAAGCCACGCATATCTGTTATGGTCTCCCAAAAACAACAGCAGAAGTCACAGTGATTAACAGGTATGTAATTTGGACAATGCTTTATTCTGGCCCCAAAAAAGTATTTTGTTTATTCAAAATGACAAAAAACAAATGAAATTTAAAACTAAAAAAATTAAGTTATTAAAAAATGTTAAATTCTTAAAAAAATCCAAATTAATTTTTAATTAGTAAAATGGTAAAAAAAAAAATAATAATAATTGTGCACCAGTAAAAAAACATATAGCTATGTCTTGAATTTGGGAAAAAAAATCATATTTTATTTATCACTAAAGAAGGGTTCAGTGAATGCGCATATGAAACTGGTGGGTTCGGTGCCTCAAAAAAGGTTAAGAACCACTGGTTTAGAGGCTGTTAGGAGGATGTACTAAATACTGATGTAATTTTTCTGTTGGGGTGCCCAAATTTAAGTACCTGCCTAATTTTGTTTAAATAATTATTGCACACTTTCTGTAAATCCTATAAACTTCATTTCACTTCTCAAATTTCAATGTTCATCTGCTATATGATATATTTAACTGAAATTGCTGAACCGAACAACCAATGATTTATAAAGGAAAATCATTTTCATTCCACCGTAAATCTATTTGAGATGACTTAACAAATCAACACAATGGTAATTGCTGGCTAATTCTTCCATTATGTTTGCAACACTGGCCTCAGACACGAAATATGTGTTTTAGGCTATTGGCTGAATTTGGCTGAAGAGGAAAATTCTACAGTTTTTGTCAGCAAATGATTACATAAAAAACAGAGTGCTGATTGGAGTCTGTTGTTAAAGAAGTGCTAAAATGTAGGTTACATAGCAGGGCCATTTAGAATCTAGAAAGACCTCTGAAAGCATCAGTCTTCACTGCTTGCATTTTGATGAATGTATTTAGCTAAGCCTAGCCAGATTTACTGCTCATCAGCCATCTGAAGTTGTGCTCCCCCACGACAAGTACCAAGGAACATGAGGGATGCAACAAGTTACCTTCTTCAGTCCTCAAACTATTTCTCACCTTTTACTTTAGACCCTTTAAAAATTCTATGAACTCTCCACAGTCTGTCTCCACTGTTGAAATAAATGTGATTGCATGTCTGATGAAAAAAAACATGGTGTTTGGTGCATGAATCACTCAGACAGTGTTGATTAAATGTGTTTGGCATTGAAGCTAAAAGTTCCATACATTAGCATTTATAAATGTAGAGCGGGGGAAATTCCGACAGCAGCTACCATGATGAATCATTGAAGTACAGTAGTGGGTGTCCTATCTAAGGGCTTAGCAAACCATTAGCAATTTAATGATACTGACTTCTACAAATGTAGCTCTCTGTGGTGTTTTGTGTTGTGCAGTACTGTGCAGACTGATACGCCTCATCTGTTGGGTTGTCATGAAGGTTTTTAATGTGTTTCACTTGTCTTTTCAACAGCTTTCGCACCAGTAAAGGTGTTGGCTACTCAGCTCATTTTGTGGGTAACTGCTTGATTGTGACTTCGCTCAAGTCCAAAGGCAAAGGTTTCCAGCACTGTGTGAAGTATGACTTTCAGCCCCGCAAGGTAAACACCTTGATTTTCTTTACACTTCTATATCTCTGATTTGGTGGGAAATCTTTCATAGACTTCAAATGTCAGTCAGCCAAGTCTTATTTTAGTATTTGTGCTTTGATTTTGTACATTTGTACAGGATTTATAAAGCTGAAATAGCTAAAACTAATAAAAGATTATTACCACCAAATAACATTGTGCCGACCAGATCTTGATCTTTATACACTTGCCTCAAACAGCATTTGCAAATAACTTCCATGTAATTCCATGTAAACAACAGCAGTCAGTCAGCAGGTGAGTTCAGGTGAGTTCAAATTCTTCTCAGCAAATCTTTGGCTTTAACAAAAATAAGGCTTTGTAGCAATGAATTTAATATGGTTTTGAAACATTTTGAAGGTTTGATGGCCACCAGAGCCCAAGTGCTACTATGTCATTTATTAAATAAATCACTTTATTTAATTTTTCTTTCAAGTTGTGCACATAACCTACACTTCTGTCACACCACATTATGATTAATGTACTTGCTTTACTTACAGTTACATTTCTATAGAGCTTTTCTAGACACTTTCAGTGCTTTTAGGACAGACATTAGAGAGTCACCACAACCACCATCAATGTGCAACACTGTGCAGCAGAACTCTCACCACACATTAGCTGTTAAAGGTGAGGAGAGACTAAATCAGTTTTTGAAGATGATGGTGATTAGGAGTGGGAAATTGGGGTAACACCCTTCCTCTTTCAGAGGAAATGACCAGGGATCTTTTACTGACCTCAGAGAATTGGGACCTTTGGTTTTATGTCTAATTTAAAAGAAAGGACCATCACCTCCTGTTGTTTCCAGCAACACCACTGCCAGCAGCCATACAAGCTTTTCCCTGGAGGTCTCACATCTAAGTACTAACCAGACTCAGACCAGTTTTAGTGGATTTTACATGTTATGATCTGCAGGTGCTATAGCAGCAAATAATATAATGAAAGACTATTTGTAGGTAAAGACCTTTATATCCTATAGAAAATCAAGGTTTTTAAAATTTTTACCCAATTTTCTTCCCATTGTGTTTGGTAGCCAGTAGACCCACTTATTCATTTGGATTCTCCTTATAACTTGTAAAGTGCCTGACTCAAGGAGGGTGCATACTAACATAGGCCTCCTCCGATGCATGTGAAGTTAAGCTCCGCCTCTTTTTGAAATGCTACTGATACATCGATGCCGGGCAGTCAGTGCACTTGGAGGAAAGTGTAGGATCCCAGTTCTGATGGATCGCCTGTCAAATGTCTGAACCAGCCGACATTACTTTAGTAGTGCTGGGAAAAGATTGCCATCTCAACCATCCGGAGACAGCATGGCATATTTTTGCTCACTTGGGCCACAGCTGTCAATCACAAGCACCATAACCTGGGATTCAAACTCATGATCCTAAGATCATTCTGACATCGCTTTAGTTTGCTGAGCCACTCGGGGGCCCAAAAAAATCAGCTATATTTACTTCAGGATATATACTGTCCCTGACTCTAGGAGGGTGAAGACTTGCACACACCTCCTCCGTCACTGAGGAGCCAACGCACTAGGAGGAAAGCGCAGGGTTCCCAGGTCTGAATGGACCAATCAGTAGACGCCTGAGCCAGCAGACATTGCAATGTGTGAGTGATAGGGAGAGTTAGAGCGCCATCTACCTACCCAGAGAGAGCACTGCCAATTTTTTTTGCTCTCTTGGGCCCTGGCTATTGATGGCAAACAGCATGACTGGGATTTGAACTCACGATCCTCTGGTCATAGTGTCAGCGTCTTAGCCTGCTGTGCCACTCGGGGCCCTACTTCAGAATATTTGACTTGTCTCAAGGTTCAGTGTGTGAATGTGACATACTCATGATTTTATAAATAGTATCTTTATGTTTGTGCACATGGCCAACCACCAGGGGAATAATCCACAAAGCTGGATTTCTCCAATTAGCCAGGAAACTAAAGCCCAAAGTGAAACCTGTCAATTTGGAAAAGAGTAGTAAGACTTTCCCATATGACAGTCCTCACAGCTGGGCTTAAGCTGTCTGACTAATTTAGAAATTCTGCTTTGTAGAACACCCACCAGTATACCAAACCACAATGTTTGCCAATATTAAAATTTTTCAGTATTTCTAATTTTTTTAAAAGTTTCAGTTGGTTTTAAACTTCAGAAGCCTAATTTATCCCATCACTAAGCAAAGGTAGACAACAAAAAGCAATGCTAACAATGCTATTAAACAATGTTAGGCAAAGACACAAGTGAAAACTTTAATATAAACACACACAGCTGGTGGTAATGGGTAATGAGTGGAGCTATGAACAATACATGTGATTAAGATGTATGTTGTTCCATATAAAATGTCTCCAGAAACAAATGTTAAAGTGAATTATTTTCACCCCTTTACCATGGTTTTCACTGGACTGGAATAGACAGTTTTTCTTGAAATAAAAATGCAGATTCACCTGGTCATGGCTTTCATTCAGCATCTAGACATCTTCTACCGTCGATTTATTGAGCATGCTGTTGTACTTTGATGTCTTCAGAAGTGATTAAAAGTAAATTTAATGTCAGATGGTTAATATAAGTACTAATTACCCAGTCGATTTATTTTAAATATACATGCTTATATCGAGTTTTAAATTCTTTTTGATCTTGGGATATTTGCCATGGCTAAAGTTGTGGTCAATTAAATCTGTATCTGTCATGCCCCCCCCATGCATGTGATTTGGTTAACCATGTGCGTTTAGGTTGAATTCTATGTCATGTCTCTTGTCTTGCACCTGTTATGTCTGATATCACAGCCCTGTGTGTTCATCTCCCCTTTTGATTGTGTTTAGTATTTAGCTCCCTTTTGAGTCCGTATTGTTACTGTGCATAATTCTGTGTGTATGTTTTCCCAGATCACCTCAGTGTCATCTTTGTTTTGGTTTTCATAGTTAGTGTTTTGTTTTAGTTGGGTCTGGTTATCAATAAATATCTTTGTTTGGATTCCACCTGTGCATTCTCTCTACTGCTTCAGCTCCACAGTCATCACAGGATTTTTTTACTATAATGATTAGATGTAAATGAAATCTGATACATTTGTTATGTAAAAAGTGTCTCTGTCTCAATGTTCATAAAATATTTTTTAAATACTTTAGAATTTAAATAGTACAAGTATTTTCCTACTTGTACACATAAAACTGTAGTTCTTTTAAGAAAAAAATTGTGTGGCTGTATGAACAGCAACATTTTTTTTCATGTTTCATGTTATTAAACAATATAAAATTAGACTTTCTCTCTAAGGGCAAATAGAGTTAGACACCTTGAGTAAGTCTACATAAAACTCATTAAGAGGCTTTTTGTCACTCAGCTCAGTTCTCTCACAGCAGTGTTCTGTACTTTATCCTTTACAGCTGTGTCCCTGCTTTAAAACTTAGCTCTCCTCTCTCCTTCAGCCCAACGTCTGATCTATTATTCATGTCTCAATTCAAATTTTAATGCTTTAGACTGTGTCACTGCTCGTGGCTGCCCTTAAGAGAAGATTTCTGGGTGAAATTTGGGTTTCCAGTAGAAGCATACAAAAAACTTCACCTGAAAACATGAAATATTTCCCATAACTTGTAGAACATCACCAGCAATTTCCTTCAGCTTTACTACTGTGTCTACATATATATCGACCTGTTTGTCTGTCCATTCATTTCTTCATGAGTGTTTGCCATAACAAAATAAGCTAATCAGTTTTTCATTTTCTATCCACCCGTTTATTGTTCTGAAATGGGAACTTTTGGTTACCTAAAGAACCTTTCAATTTATGAAAGAAGCACTTTTGTAAACAAAATGTTTGAGAGTGTATAGCCATTCAAAAGTCCAGTTGACCCTCACGTAACGTAAAGGTTATGTTTCAATTAAAATGTTCTCTGTAAAATTGTGTTTTAAAGAAAAAAAAAATTACAGACTTATTTTTAGAAGTGTCCATCCATCTATCCAAGGTGTTCCATAGTGGTACCATACAAGAACCATTTTTGGTTCTCCTTAATAGCCTTTTAGTGGAGTGCCTTTTTAAGTAAGGATAAAATCTAATGGTTTTATATCAATTACATTTTTTATATCAAGAACTTACCAAGCAACTTGATTTTCATTTCTTTCTTTTTTAATTAATTAATTTTTACATGTTTTTTTCTTCCCACTGTGTTTGGCAGTAAATTGATTTGCCCATTTGTTGACTCTCCTTATCACTTGCAATGGTCCTGACACTAGGAGGGTGCACACTCTCACAGGCTTCTTCTATTGCATGTGAAGTCAAGCTCCGCCTCTTTTACAACTGTTGCCAATACGCTTGGAGGAAAGCACAGGCGCCCAGTTCTGATGGATTGCCTGGCAGATGCTTGAGTCATGTTTTCCGCTAGGATGCTACTACTATGATTAGGAGTATGGTCAATTTTGCTTTGTTGGGCTCCAGCTGCCGATGGCAAGCAGCATTACCTGAGATTCAAACTCACGATCCTCAGAACATAGTGACAGCACCTAAAGGCTGGTTTATACTTGATGCATTGAGTGCTGCGAGGGTGATGATGCGAGGGTTGTGCTTTTGCCGGGACGAAAATGTGCTTGTACTCACTTGCGACATGAATAAGTGGTGCGGCGATACTCTCCTATCTGCTAGGTGGCGCTGTGTGAAAAATACCAATCTGACGTGCACAAAGATGCAGAAGAACACTTTTGTTTGTTTACTGCAAAATGAATGCTTGTGGGAAGAAGACCTGATATGTTTGCTGCTACTTTTGATGAGAAAACGGAGAAGGAGATGGTCTGTGTGACCAGTTAATAAAGGAAAAAGAGATAAGGGAGAGTTTAAACTTGTAATAACAGTGTGACACAGTGATGATGAAATGCATTTTAAATATGTTGTGGTCCTTTATGGAGGAGTCATGAATATCCCTATACCTCTTTATTTCTGCCCCCAGTTTCTCTTTAAATATGTCCATATCCGACTTGCTGTCCCCGTCCTGCGGGTAGTTAGAAAAATTCAGAGGCGCGCGGCGATTGCCTTGTCCACAC
>BRDA01008107.1:60115-80246 GCA_036984385.1 Crenuchus spilurus | reverse complement strand
CAGGGGTATACTGTGGTCGACTGGCAACTGTATCGTCGCATAGAGTGACAAAGAGGTCGCTAACATCTACACATGTTACGACTAGTACATGGTGACGTCTCTCTTTTACTCTGTATGTATTAATCTATGTGTCTGTCTATTTATCTATTCTTTACATTTAGTCCTCTGGGGCTCACCAAGTCGCCTGATTTCCTCCAAATATGAGCTGCGCAGCGCTTCCAGCCGTTGGTATGAGCGCAGTTTTTAATGCAGTGAGTGTCTCTGTGCGGGGGCGTGACTCGTAAACGCGTAGATCAGGTGTGCATCGGCCCATAAAGCATCTATGCGCTTGGCGTCTTTATGACAACACTCTTCGGCGTATTTATGCGGATTCATGTGGATGAAAACTTTTCTTAAAACGATCTCGTGTGTACGATATTATTTTTGAAAACGATGTAGGGGAGATATTCGTTTTTAGAAATACCCGGCTACGTGTGGACTAGATGCGCAAATGCTCAGTGCGGGGGCGTGTCTCTGTGAGTGACGTAATTTTTGACGCGAGTATGGTTGCCGACCTTCGCGACGCGTCGAGTATAAACCTCCTTTAGTCCGCTGAACCACTCGGGGTCTCCTGATTTACATTTCTTATCTATTTATCTGTCTGTGTATCTAATTATGTATGTCTCATTTTCTCTCTGCAGTGGTACATGATCAGCATTGTACACATCTACAATCGCTGGAGAAACAGTGAGATACGCTGCTATGTCAACGGTCAGCTGGTGTCATATGGGGACATGGCATGGCACGTTAACACCAATGATGTAAGAAACACCACCATGACCCTTTGCTGTTTTGTTGTTTGCTGCTGCAGGGCTGCCTGCCGCTGCTGTTTGATCATCAGCACACTGTGAAATTAGACCCCAGCACACACAGAGCTTTATCTCTGCACTCAGTCAAAAGCACATTTATTTCTGTTTTGCCTTTTCAGCATCAGTCTTTGCCTCACTCCCACTGGTGCTTCAAAACACTTATTTCATTTGAAGAAGCGTTTGTCATCATGACAGGCTGGGGAAAGTGTGTATGATGGCTGGTGGGGCTGAAGAAGGGTACTTAATGCATTTTGCTGACATCTATAGCATTGGTGCATCTAGCTTTTCACAATAATTTTAATGCAAGTAGTTATGTTTTGCTGTGTTCAAGCTGGATTTGCTTAGAGAGGTTCTGCAATTGAAGTGATTGACAGGATTCATTGATTTTTATCTAGGATGAAACTGTGCTGTGTGCAGCCATATATACATTATAAAAATACAATAATTATAAAACATATAATTAAAAGAAAAGGTCATGTGACCCAGTGTAGTCATTAATTGCTGAATTTGTTTATGAAATTGAAAACAATGAAAATCTTCTTTTTGTCCTTTTACAGTATCTGTAGTTCAGTTATATTAAGAAATGAGAAGTTTCCGTTTTTATTGCATTTTTAAGTGTCCCCACATTTCTGGAAATGGAAGGTATAATTCTGCTGCTGAACAATATCCAAATACAAACATTTTTAAACAGTATCATCTGTGCATTTGAGCTTGGGAGATGTTGCCTTTGTAAAGCTCATCTGTTTCTCCTGCTCCTGTTCTTGGTCTTTTCTTCTGTCTCCTTATCTCAGAGCTATGACAAATGTTTCCTCGGCTCGTCTGAGACAGCGGATGCTAACCGAGTGTTCTGTGGACAGCTTGGTGCCATCTACGTGTTCAGTGAAGCTCTAAACCCGGCACAGATCTTCGCCATCCATCAGCTGGGGCCGAGCTATAAGGTCTGTATCAGTGCTGCTACAGAACAGTATTAAATTGACCTTTTGAAGTTTGTTGTTACTGTCATTTTGCATAGATAAGGTATAAAACACAAATATATTCATTTTACATTCTAGCATCTTTCCCTTTTTTTCAGCAAAGTCTGACATTGACAGAAATATGGTAAAGAAATGAAAATGATGCTTTTGACTTCTGCAACATAAAGCTACACAAAACAAATGTAACACTAGAGTGAGACAGTCATTTTGACAGGATTGAAATGGATATTTTGGTACATTGAAGTGGATATTTTCCCAGATAGCAGCATTTTTCTGGTCCACATCTGGCCCTCATCCCCCATTTTATTTGGGCCACTTGCCGCATGGATTCACGGCACTTAGGCGTACTGCTCAAGGTTGCAAGATGTGGGCCACATATACGCCATATTAGCGCCACATATAAGCCAAATGTAGGTAACACTGCCATATCTCTGCCAGAAGTGGACCCCATCTGTTATGCTACATGTGAGCCAAATGTGTATTTTCAATATAAGAGCCACATTTGGCTCACATGCAGTTTGCCATGCCTACAGCAGTGCCATTTCTCAGCCAGAAGTGGCCCACATCTGTATGCTATCTGGGTTTGGTTGGTAGACTTTTCTTAGCCCAGCAGTGATGGTGAGTTGTTCAAAATCTCCAACAGCTCTGCTGTGTTTGATCCACTCATACCAGCACAACACACATGAACACACCACCACATCAATGTCACTTCAGTGCTGAGAATGTTTCACTAATACCTGCGCTGTGGTGGTCCTGATCATTGAACAGCAGAGGCTAACAAAGTATACAGAGAAACAGATGGACTACAGTCTGTAATTGCAGAACTACAAAGTGGAGCTATATGGCCAGTAGAGATGATAAAATGATAAAACAATGGAGTGGTTTCAGTATTACCACTATGACTGTAGTAATGACACATTTGACCTAGTAGTAATGAAACCCTGAATTGTAAAATGCTAAATTCAGATGATAATGAACTAATACAGATGTTTAAAAGCTGCAGCCTTGACAGACAAACAAGTAAAAAATTAATAAATGTAATGAATACATTTTTGATGGCCATAACTATGATCTCTAAAGCTCAACCCTAAATGCATGCCTGTGATGGATTTCTCTTTAACATTGACAGATTGTTACAGATTGCAAATGTTTCATATCATTTCAAAGCATTCAAGACAGCAGGGTGACTGAGAAAGAGCATTCATGATCTTTGCTTGCATCATCATTGCATGAGACAGACGGATAGTGATTGTCTAGCTTTTCTCAAAAGATTTAGTCTTTCAGCGTTTGTGGGTTGTGTTTAGAACCGAACTAGCCGTAGTTCACTGTGAAACGACTAAAATGATCTGAGATGGAAGGTTTTTCTCTGTTATTTTGTTGTTTGATTTAAAGTCCTTGGTGGATTTCAACATAGGTTCCACAAACAAAAATCAAAACTTAACCAGTCCCTCTTGCCTGCAGGTCATTTGCTTTTGTTTTGTTCCATGTTTCTGACCTTCTGGCACTCATATTCAAGGTGCTTTTGTGGTGTTCTTGTTTTTTAATTGTATCCAGAGGACAAAAGCATGATGGCCAGTTGGGATTTTTAATAGCATAACTCTATTACACAACTACTGGTGTGGTATTTGTAATTGGGACCTGCAGCAGTGTTTGACTCCTGGTTTTGTGCGCCATGTAATCTGTGCTTTTCAAGGTAACCGCCTGCTGTGGTTGGTGTTTCTGTTGACAACTTACTTCCTGAGCTTGCTGTGTAAAGCATCCTGACTTTGCTTGGTAGCATTAATCATAATCCAAACTTAATAAAATGCACAGTTTGTGTTTTCTGAACAATGAGCTTAGCCTGGTATAAAAACCCTCGTCTCCGCAGAGGAAATTCCAGACCGTTCATTCCTCTTCTATTCACGGCATGGCTTTTCTGTCCTCTCATGCATCAAAGCCTCAGGAGACTCTTCCCAGTGGTTTCTCTCTAATCAGTGCCGACTGCCCATTTCCCTTATTAATTGCGGTTCTGGACCTTCGATTACCTCAGCAGCACACACCATCATGACAGGCAGGTTCGCTGGAAATAATGAAGAGTCCGCTTCAGAAGAAGGCAATTACCCGCCCTAGATGAACTTGTGAATGGTATTTCTCCCTGCCTGATAGGAAGCCTCTTGCATCTCTACAGTGCCGACCCTTAGCCTGTCAGTCAGTGTTACTGCCCAGAACTTCTGAGACACTTTCTCTAATGAATCGAGGTTGGAGCCTTGAGCCTGTGCAGTCAGTCTGCTTTTATGGGTCTGATATACTGCCTTCAAACACTTGAAGGTATCTTTGAGTAGCTTTGAGATCCATATTTCCATACGTAGCTCATACAACATTTGGAGATACCCAGCTTTTCAGTAGGACTTTAAAGTTATCAAATCCTGCATTTTTCTTTCTTCATTTCTTTTTTTTTTTCACTGAGACACAGTTCATGTTCATATGTAATTTTATGTTTGTTAGCTGCTGCTTGTTAGCTCCTCCTCACCAGCACTGCCAAAATCCACTGTTGTGTTTAAGACAAGTGTGTGATTGGTGGAGAGTGTAGTGGGGCCGGGCCAGAGAGCACGAGGTTGCTGTGTCTGCGTGTGTTTGTGTGAGAAGGAGAAGAAGGGGGGCTCGCTGTGTGAGTGTGTGTTCAGCCCGTGTGCTAGCTTTAGCCTGTTAGCGTGTTGGCTCTCAGCCTGTTTTTTTGGCGTGGCTGCTGCTGACAGCAATCATTTTAAGTTTCAACAATAAAGCAACGACTGTAAACGTCTTTCTTGTCCATCTTTTCAACGCGTCCAGCCGGACGCTACAATATTATGTTCTGGCAATAAAAAATGTAATATTGTAAATAGTAAGATTTCATGTATTTAGTCTTCATGTTTTTAGAAAGATGTTGTTTAAAACTATGACAGAGTTAGAAAATGTAATATCGTTATAATTATCGAGATTGATCAATATAGAAAAATGTATCGTGATAACATTTTTGGCCATATTGCCCAGCTCTAGGTATACTGTATGTAAACAATCTGTTATTGGCTGTACTGTGCCACACTTAAAAAGAAAGTCCAAGCTTGAAGCATTTCTGTGTGGAATGGGTGGAGAAAAAACTCCATTAGGTCAAAAACACAGGTAAATGTACGCTGATCAGCCTCAACATTAAAACCAATTTGCTAACATGCAGTGGCGGTCCTAGCCCATTTGGCAACCCCCCCATCCCCTTCAACTCATCAACTCAAATATCCAGTACCACCTCTCCTAAATGACCCCCGCCCCCTCTTGTCAGGACGATCATCAGCCAGCTCTAAGCAATGCGATGGTTCTAAGGGGTCTTCATTGAACCTTGCGGGGGCGGGGCATGCCGTTCTCGTGCTGCCCCTGACCTTGTGCCACCCTGAGCGACTGTCCTCATCACCCAGATCATAAACCGCCACTGCTAACATGGCTAGCAAGGTAGCTTTCAGTACTCTGTGCCACTAAACAACTCTGTTCCACCAAGACATGGACTCTCTGTGGTATATGGAACCAATATTTTGGCAGCATCTTTTAAGTCCTGCAAAACCACATACTGTACAGATCCCAGATTGAATGTTTGAGTTATTATTATGAATACAAAGTTCTTTATTGTATCTTACCTCCAGATAAGAACTTTAAAATAGCCCTGACAGTTCTCTACCTTCTGTTTCTGCATCCATCTGCTGTTTTATTATTCAAATGATCATTATTAGAATTATTTTTAGGCAACTGTAACTCACAGTATAACATAGCGCTCTGTGGTTCAAAACACTGTGCACTGAAGAAACATTTTCCCTAATTTCTCTCAGTTCCTGTGTATCCAACAGCAATGTCACCTAGTAAAGAAAAGACAGAGCTGAATGTGATTTATTAGGAGAACTTGGACAGAGAGAAGACCGTTAAAATCATGTTACTCAGGGAAGCGGACGTTTTTAGTTTTAGGAAATGGTGCTGAAACTGTGAAGAAGTGATGATCCATTAAACACATTTTAGCCATATTTTATGGCTATATATTTTATATATATATAGCTGTATATCAGACATTTTCATCAACCTCAGTTCAGTAGGATTCATAACTTGATATGAAGTTAAAGAAGTGTGATCTGCTGTGTTCTCATCATCATCCTATCTATTATATTGTGTTCTATGGTTTGTGGCTGTGCAGAGGACCTGTTTGTACATATGCAGAAAGATGGTGGGTAGTGTTGAGGGGGTGAGAGGGTTAGCCTTTAATGGATCCTGCAATTTATGTGATTGATCGGAGGAAAGAATGATTTCTGCTGTAACTCATTAGTGATGTAATCCAGCTGCTACTAAGTGCAGGTCCAGGACCGACTACCATTAACTCACTGATGTTAGTTAACTACAGGCAGCATCCATCAGCAACAGTGATGAAATCAGTGGGTGATGTAAGAGACAGGGTAATGAGTTATGAGCAGAGTCATGCTTGTTACAGAGAGAGAGATCAAGTCACTGAATTGTGTTCTCACATGAATGGAAGTGAAGGAGCATAATAGCCAAGGAATAGTGGGCTTCAAATATTCATTTGGTCATGTATAAAATGATGGGAAAATGATTGTCATTCCTGAAAAGAAATATAATCATTTTGGAAATTAGGAATAATCAATAAATAAAATAAAATATCATCTAATGCATTTAGAGTGGTGCTTGAAAGTTTGTGAACCTTTTGGAGTTTTCTATATTTTTGCATAAATGTGACCTAAAACATCATCTCGTTAAACAAATGAGACAAAAAATATTAAACTTGAGGAAAATAAACCAGTATGACATATTTGTGACTGGTAAAAGTATGTGAACCTTTGCTTTCAGTATGGTGTGACACCCCCCCCCCCCACAGCAATAACTGTTCTTTAACCATTTTTTGGTAGATCGACTTGTGTGCTTAGTGTCATTGTCTTGTTGCATGACCCACCTTCTCTTGAGATTCAGTTCATGGACAGATGTCCTGACATTTTCCTTTAGAATTCTTTGCTATAAGTCAGAATTCATTGTTCCATCAATGATGGAAAGCAATCCTGACCCAGGTGCAGCAAAACAGGCCCAAACCATGACACTACCACCACCATGTTTCACAGATGGGATAAGGTTCTTATGCTGGAATGTGGGGTTTTCTATTCTCCAAACATAACGTTTTTCATTGATATATGAGCTGAGAAATCTGGTTATTCAGTGCATGTATGCTCTTACTCTTTCTCAGTCTGAGCATGTATAAAAAGAGCACTGTCCAGGAAAAAGCAAGCAAAGTTTAAACCAGCACCCAAGAGATTGAAACACTCAGTGACAACAAAACAAAAGTATTTTGTTGCGGAGTGATGCTGAGATCAGCTACATAGACCCAGACATTTCTATTATGTGATTAGACATGTACAGTCACAATGTAGGCATTTCCCTGTCTAAGAAAAATAAACGTGTTTACTACAGGGTGGGCCATTTATATGGATACACCTTAATAAAATGGGAATGGTTAGTGATATTAACTTCCTTTTTGTGGCACATTAGTATATGAGAGGGGGAAAACTTTTCAAGATGGGTAGTGACCATGGTGGCCATTTTGAAGTCGGCCATTTTGGATTCAACTTTAGTTTTTTCAATGGGAAGAGGGTCATGTGACACATCACACTTATTGGGAATTTCACAAGAAAAACAATGGTGTGCTTGGTTTTAACATAACTTTATTCTTTCATGAGTTTCACTGAAATCTGCTGCAATAACCTGGGTACTACGTTCACCAGACATCAACACAGTTTCTATCCGATCCTCACGTGTTAACCTCTGCGACATGTCTATGGCTGTAAACAAAAAGGAACTTGTAAATAACTCATGAAAGAATAAAGTTACTTTAAAACCAAGCACACCATTGTTTTTTCTTGTGAAATTCCCAATAAGTTTGATGTGTCACATGACCCTCTTCCCGTTGAAAAAACTGACAAAATGGCCGACTTTAAAATGGCTGCCATGGTCACCACCCATCTTGAAAAGTTTTCCCCCTCCCATATACTAATGTGTCACAAAGAGGAAGTTAATATTACCAACCATTCCCATTTTATTAAGGTGTATCCATATAAATGGCCCACGCTGTACTTTTCTTTTAGATGGTAGAAAACATCAAAACTGACATTTTTAAGAAGCTCTTCAATAAAATGGCTTTGGTAGGCTCACTGTCTCCAGAAACAGCAAGCAAAGATTGAAACACTTTTGGCATGATGCTGAAATCACCGACATAGACATATAATTTTCCATTATCTAATTACCTAACTTCATTTAAACAAATGCAAAAGATTACAGACAAAGTCTGATTCAAAAGCTACCACATATTCCTGCTGTCATGGCTCTGGTCTCCTCCTTCAGGTCTTTGCCTCCTAACACCATGCCTATGCACTACACTTCCCAGGCTTCAATGGCTGCTGATGTCACCTTGCCATACCAAAACTCAACTAATCAGGAACTGTTCTGCAGATCCTCATCCCCGGAGAACTGATGGAGAACACCTGAGTCTCATTACTCACAGACTTTAATATACTCACCAGTTTGCTTGATTCTTTGCGAAGTATTGCTAACTCCATGTTGTGTACTGAGCATTATTTAAAACTGTATTCTGATCTCTGTATTCTGACTGCTTTGTTCTTTGATTTTCCTTTTGACTGGCCCTTTTGTTTAGTCTGTTTGGTCTCCTGGTTTACTGTGGTCTTTTGAACTCTGCTTGTTTACTGTTTGAGCCTCTGTCTTGGCCTATTGTTTTGTTTGCTTGGTTTTCTGACTCTGATTTTGACCTGCTTCTGACTCATGGTTGTGCTCTTTAGATTATCCTCATCAGTATCAATACTGCTGTTGTTTACTGTTGTATGCTATTGTGGTACCACGTCTCAGATTAGACCTGATTATTGTTTTATCTGCAACCGTCTGCTTTACCTGATGAGCATTACACCAGCTTTTATTTCTGTACTTTTTAACTTTAGTTCTGTACTGATACTCTTGGAGCATTTGGATTAAGCTTTAAAGTATGCAAACTTCAAAATGACTCTAGTTTACACACTAGGAATGATACTTAGCAGCAAAGATCTTACCCTCCCCTATTATCAGTGTTTATTTTCTACCCTATTTGAAAATGCTAGCTGTTTTTTTTTTATTGTGATTATCTCAAATGATTACACTTATCTCAGCTAGTTGTGGTTACTTCAAATAATTGTGATTATTTTAGATAATCGCAGTTAATTTAAAGGCGATATATACAACTTTTCAAAGTTATTGTAGCACCAAACAGCATGTATGTAAAGGTAGTGAAGTAAAGGCATCCTGAGCAGAGGATAATGTCACAAACCCCTTGTATGTGTTCTCTGCTTTTTGTTTTCATAGCTGGTCTGACTGTGTGTGCATGGCTGAAGGAAATAACATGACCGAATACGAAGTATTTGTTTTAGTCTGAGATGCTGGTGCTCTAGTGCAACATCTAGTGGTGCAAAAACTCATACAGAACTTTTATTATGATTTGATAATGATTGTGATTATCTTGTACTTACTTCACATACATCTGATTATCTATGGTGATTTAGATTATTTTGGATAATTGTAATTATCTCAATAAATTCTCACATCAATATGTAATAATTAGTCCTCCCTTATTTGATGCTGACATGGAAGAAAAATGTTCTGTGGCAGTCTGGAAGCTTGCCCTCGTATGAGGCATCATTGGAAAAACTCGTATTACATCATCAGTTATTGCCAGGAGGGGGGTAGGGGACATTATGCCAGCATTCTGTCAGAGTTATTGCCTTTCATGTATTCACATGTCACCTATCTGGAGGCAAAACCCAGAGAGTTACTCATACATTTCCAGTGAGTCATTTCTTTTTTATCAAGCACTATATTTGATTTTTGTCACAGATTGATTTGTTTTGCTCTCCTTTTCCGTATGATTTGTCTGGCATACATTCAAAGTGTCGGATATCTGTGAAGTCTTCCGGAGGGAGTTTTCTTCTGATGCAATACAGGTTAATTGTTTGCTGTAAGGACGAAAGTAGCTTTTCTTCATGGGTCCCATGAGTCCTCTTAGCTATTTGTACATCCAACAGCAGCTCATATTTCAATAAATAAAGCAAAAAGAAATTTGAACGTGCAAAGCAAGTAGCATTTTATTTTGCAGAGAAGCATTATGAAAGATTTTTGACATCTGTGAGGCATCTCAAAAATGCACTTAGGTGAGGAGAGAGACTTTGGCTTTAGTAAGATGATTACTATGGTAACATGTTCTTCTAGAGCCACTTACAGAATAACAACCAGCTGGAAACATTGTGTGTGTATGCAAGAATGAGAGAAATATTGTGTGTTTTTTTGCACAGGCATCTTCTGCAGAATCAGTATAATGAGAAGATTTTTTAAGTTATTTTACAGGCGATCTGGTGACCTTTAAGTTAATAATCAGTTAAGATATTTATTCAGACATTTGCTACAAGATTTTATTAACTGTGAAATATTCTGATGGAGTCAGCTAGTTCAAGTATTCCATGATGTCTTGTTGCCTCCACTGCCTGGAGGAAGATGCTGTGATCTGTGGAAGAGCGTATATGCCTGGGAGAATGTTCTGGAGCATTGCCTTTGGCCTTCGCTTTCTGCACCATTTGCCTTGGGCCTTACGTCCTTCCTCAGGCCCCAGACTCACAACTTCAGAGAGATGTTGTGCAAATCAATACTGTACTGTGCTACACATGTTCCTAATGTAGATTTTATTTAATTAAAGTGATGATTTGGCAAAAAATGACCCAAATTATACCTGCTAACACTCCTGATTTCTGTGGGAGTTTTTTTGTTTTTAACTCTTTCTCTCTCTTTCTGTCCCTCATTAGTCATTCATCCTGTTAAACTCTGAACTTCCCTTTTACTGTACATACTATCCACATGAAAATAATAAACTGGATTATATATTGTGTACAGCAACATATCCAGCAATAAGCCTTGTCTTGTACTGGAACTCTGTTTTGCTCCTGTCTCTTCCCACCTTTTAAGTGTTTCTAAGTCTACATGCTCTTGTAGACTTGTACACTTGTATCATTTAGGGGTGGGTTTCATTTTTCTTTGCTGTCCTTTCTAGTCTTTCAGTATTTTTTTGAAATGTCATCACTTAATTGCTTCAATAATTTCTTTAATTACTCAAGTTCAGTTTGGTGTCTTGCCATGTGAATTGTTCAGACATCTTTTCATAATTGAAAGTGCATCATCATTATTATTTAGGATGAGCTAAACACTTGTAATTAATAATGAAACATGGGAAAAGGCATTAGTTTAGTGTATAAAAAAACGTATTTGATTCTTACCCATATGTTATGGTAGTGATGTCCAAACCCAGTCCTGGATTAACGAATTCCTGCACAGTTTGGTGATCTTCCTGATCAAACACACCCGATTCAACTTGGCAGTAATGAGCATGTTTAATTGCATTGTCAGAGCAGGGAAATCTAAACTGTGCAGGAATCTGGCCCTGCAGGACTGGAGTTGGACATGTCTGTGTTATGGCTTCCTTATTAAAGGAATGGTTCTGTCATATTTGCATGGCTTTTCACTTATTTGTGGTGTGGTAGACATGTTTAGGTCCAAAGCTTACTTCTTTAGTTAAGAACTGAATCTGTGAGGCTTGTAAAGTTGAATTAAAGTGTGATGTCTCCACTGCAGTCAAGCTCTTTGGGGGAAAAGCTTTTGGCATATCTGGTTATGCTGGTTTTGATGACTTGTACTTGTGGACTTGTACCAGAGGGAAGAGACTGGGAGAGATGATGTCCAGTGAGACAGTGACTACTGTACCAAGAAGTCTTTACAGTGATATTGGAACATTGCTGAGATGATTTGATTGTGTTCAGTCCCAATAATATTAGTGAGATGAGTGGTGATTAGTTCTGCATCACACTCCGACTCATTCCATAGGTATTAGATGGAGCTCTGTTCCTACAGTAAATTCATTTCCACTGCTCCACAGACTGGTCCTGGGGGTTTTATAGACATCTCACTGATAGTTAGCATTGGCAAGACTGTGGTGATGCTATGCATATCATGATAGAGGTTCAATATATTGCAATATGCATTGTTATACTGCATGTAAGATGGTTTTTAAAATTGAATTTTTAGATTAAACTTTTAGCCAATGTGATTTGCACACAATCAAATTTGACCTCCACATATAACCCATCAGTGCAGTGAAACGGACACAATAGGCTGTGAGAACCTAAAACTGTGGGCAGCCCTATCAATGTTGTCCAACAAGCATTTGGGGGTTAGGTGGCTTGCTCAAGGGCACTTAAGTCATGACCTGAGGGGCGATCTAACTGACAACCTTCCGGTCACAAGACCAGATTCTTAACCACCAGGCAACGGCTGCCCACTTTTTGGAAAACTGTTAGTTTTGGGCTCTTAAGCTACATGATTATGTTGGAGGGGAAGAGTCTAATGGTTGAAGATAGATTACAACACTGTTTTCTAGTGGTTGAGGTTCAAATACAACAGAAAATGATCCACTGTTAGCATTCTTTTTCACAGATATTAGACATGGTGACCATAGGCTCAGGCGTAGCTGCTCTAGAGAGCCCTGTTATATAGGCAGTGCTCTTCTATGTAGATTATACAAGTTGTTTGCAGCTGAAAGACTTTGTTATTAGTGGGTAATTTCATAAGTAGAAGCAGTGTCTGGATACTGTTGGTTATACTGCATATAACGTCACATTTCTTTTTCATCCATGGCTCAGCCTTACTCTTTCACTATTTCCTTTCCACTACTGACTTCAACTGTCGTTTACTGCCACTGTATCTGTCACTGTAGTCCAGAACTGTTATCATGCTTTCTCTCTCTCTCTCTCTCTCTCTCTCTCTCTCTCTCTCTCTCTAGAGCACCTTTAAGTTTAAGTCAGAGAGTGACATCCATCTGGCTGAGCACCATAAACAGGTCTTGTATGATGGGAAGTTGGCCAGCAGTATCTGTTTCACCTACAACGCTAAAGCCACAGATGCTCAACTGTGTCTGGAATCATCACCCCGAGAGAACCCATCCATCTTTGTTCACTCGCCACACGCTCTCATGCTGCAGGTTTGTCTGAAGATTCTTTATGGAGATGAAATAAAATGTAAAACAAAATGTTACAAAGTTTATAATATTGTTAATTTAATAATAATAATAAAATAATAATAATTCATTTTATTTAGTATAGCACTTTTCATGACACTCAAAGATGCTTTACAATACAAAAATTACAACAGCATATAAAATTAACAATACATATAAATATGAAAGAAAAGGCAACAAGTAAAAATTATAATTAGATTAAAACAAATAAAAGAAGGTACATGAAAACATAAATTAAAAGCAGATCTGAAGAGGTGAGTTTTTAGGAGAGATTTGAAAGTGGAGAGATCAGAAGAATCACGGATATGTTTGGGGAGAGAGTTCCACAGGGTGGGAGCAGCGACTGAGAAGGCTCTATCACCCCAGGTACGATGCTTGGTCCTACACGGTATGGACAGGAGATTTGCATCAGAGGAGCGAAGTAAACAAGAGGGAGTATAGTGATGGAGCAGATTGGTGATGTAGGGAGGTGCCTGATTATGGAGGGCTTTGTGAGTGAATAAAAGAATTTAAAATTGAATGCGTTGTATGACAGGGAGCCAGTGAAGTTGCTGGAGGACAGGTGTGATGTGTTCGCGAGAGTGTGTCTGAGTAAGGAGACATGCGGCCGAATTCTGAATGTATTGGAGTTTATTTAGAATTTTGTTAGGTGTACCAAAAAGAATGCTATTGCAGTAATCAATTCGTGAAGTAATAAAAGCATGAATGAGAGTTTCAGCTGCAGAGAACGAGAGTGAAGGACGGAGGCAAGCTATGTTTTTTAAATGAAAAAAGGCAGTTTTAGTGACTTGCTTTGCATGCTGTTCAAATGAAAGATGACTGTCAAAAATGACACCAAGATTGCAGACGTGTGAGGACGGGGACAGAGGAGAGTTGTCAATGGTTAGCCAAAAGTTATGTGTGGTGTTTGTAAGGGATTTGGGACCTATGATAAAAAAGTCAGATCACTGTTTAGTTTGAGAAAGTTTGTTTCCATCCAAGATTTTATTTCAGTGAGGCAATTTGTCAGTGTAGCATGAGATGCAGTAGTAATTGATTTGGTGGAAATATAGAGCTGTACATCATCGGCATAGAATGGAAATGAAGACCATATTTCTGTATGATATCACTGAGGGGGAGCATGTAAAGAATAAACAGAAGGGGACCAAGCACCGAGCCTTGGGGAACGCCTTGGGACAGAGGAGCAATAGCCGATCTGCAGTTGTTGATACATACAAACTGTTTGCGGTTTGTGAGGTAAGATCTTGCGAGCCATGCGAGGGCCGTACCAGTAATATTGATGGAAGATTCAAGGCGGGAAAGAAGAATGGAGTGATTAATGGTGTCAAAGGCTGTGGTTAGGTCAAGAAGAATGAGAATATTAAGATTACCAGAGTCAGAGGAAAGAAGAAGGTCATTTATAACTTTGATAAGGGCTGATTCAGTACTGTGTTGGGAACAGAAACCAGATTGAAATAATTGAGATTATTTGAGACTAGGTGATCATTTAGCTGAGAGGCAACTATACGTTCCAGTATTTTAGACAGGAATGGGAGATTTGAAATGGGATGGAAATTTTAAAGATTTTCTGAGTCCAGCCCTGGTTTTTTAAGGACAGGAGTGATAGCTGCCATTTTGAGGGACTGAGGTACTGATTTTGTTGGGACAGGATCAATGATACTTGTTGAGCTTCAAGTCCTTGTCATGATCTCGGACAGCTCAGCATGAGATACAGGTAAGAACTGGGAGAGAGACTTGAGTGGTAAATGGAGGTGTGATCAATGGAAGGACAGGAAGAGCAGGAGGAATAGGTAGGGAACTGTAAATCGTCTCGATCTTTGTTTGAAAGAATGACATGAATGAGTTACATTTATCAACTGTAAAGGTATTCGAGATATTATCTATTGGTTTGAGTAATTTATTTATTGTAGAAAAGAGGGCTTTGGGGTTAATAGAATGGGCATGAATAAGAGCAGAATAGTAAGTGGATCGAGCTGTATTGAGAGCTTCTTTATAAAGTTGAAGATGATTAGAGTAAGCCTGATGATGCACAGTAAGGCCAGATTTCTTGTAGAGTCTCTCAAGCTGCCGCTTTCGAGTTTTCATTTGTTGAAGCTCTGGTGTGTACCATGGTGCAGAGTGAGTAAATGAAACCTCTTTGATTTTAAGGGGAGCCAGCTGATCGAGACAGGAGGAGAGAGTGTCATTATAATAGTCGACAAGGACAGATGGATTTTTAGATGGGACAGGAAAGGCAGACATATGACTGATTAGAGAATCTGAAAAGGCAGAGGGGGAAATTTGTTTAAGATTCCTGTAAGAAATTTAACGTTTTGCTTTTGTAATGGGGACAGGAATATTAATATCAAATGTAACTGTTAAGTGGTCGGAAACATCAAGTTGATGGTTGGAGAGCTGAGTAATTGTGACACCAGTAGAGCAGACAAGGTCTAGAGTATGACCCTTAGTGTGGGTTGGGAAATCAACATGTTGTGAAAAGCTAAAACACTGTATGAAATCCAAGAATTCTAAAGCAAACTTGCAATCTGGGTCATCAATATGGATGTTAAAATCACCAAGAACAAGAACAGAGGAAGAAAGTGCACTTAAATGAATGAGAAAGTCAGAGAAGTCAACTAGAAATGAAGAGTTTGGCTTGAGAGAGCGATAGATTAGAGCAATGACGAGAGGAGTAGGGCCAGACAACTTAAAGGCAAGGTGTTCAAATGAAAGGGCAGCAGGAAAAAGAATTAAAAAAAAAGAAAATGATAAAAAATGGAATTGATTAGGGGTAACATGTATTAAATACTGTTGAAATTTCATATTGTGAGTATGTGTGCTAACAGTGTTTTAGGAATTCCTGGGAATGATTTGAATAGGTTTACATGACAATATAGCACAGTTAGCAGTCGTGCTTAGTGTTTCTGTTGTTTTTTCATTCATCTCTTTAAATTGTGATAGAACATTGTAATTAAAACATTTTTAATTATTTCCTTAGCATATGGTAAATTAAGTGTATTTTTCTTTCTCTGATAAGCTTACAGTTTAACTTTTATTCTTAAAGCACAGTTTTTAGTATAATGAAACTGTAATTAATGGGTTTTGAATATCGTCAAGCAGCTGTGATCCAGCTATTCATTGGCAGAGGGATTTTTCATGTTTTTCAATTAGCAGCATCATTTGTAGACATTGGAAGAAAAAAAGCTGAAGAAATAAAAACACTCCCATGGTCAGTGTGCTTCTTTGTGTTTCTCTTGTAGGATGTGAAGGCCATTGTGACACACTCTATCCACAGTGCTATACACTCTATTGGGGGCATCCAGGTGCTCTTCCCTCTCTTTGCTCAGCTTGACTTCCATCAGCACAATGAGAGCCAAGTGGAGACCACAGTTTGGTGAGTGAATGTTTCTGACCCTGGACTGTCTGACCAGGGCTTCAGTAGAGTTTATGGTTTTTCTCCAAGTTTTAACAACACATATATCTACAGACCCATCCCAAAAAACTTGAATATCATGGAAAATTTGATTAATTTCCATAATTCCATTCAAAAAGTTAAACTTTCATAGATTATAGATTCAGATCCCACAATTTAAACAATTTGAAGTATTTATTTGTTTATTTTCACATAATTTGGGCTTCCAGCTCAAAAATTATTAAATAAAAATTAGAATACTGTAGAGAAATCAGCCCAAACTACTTCTCAGTTTTTGCAGAAAAAAATGTGAATCAAACCAGGTTTTGGTGCTTCTGGTGGCATGTGCATGGGCCAGGTCCTGCTGGCAAATGAAATCTGCATCTCCATACAGATCCTCAACAGAAGGAATCACGAAGTTTTCTAAAACATTCTGGTAGGCTGTTGTGGTGACCTTGGATTTAAGAAAGCAGAGTTTACCAACAACTGCACCAGACATTGCATCCCAAATCATGACTGACTGTGGATATTTAACACTGGACCTCAAGCAGTTTGGGTTCTGTTCCTCACCTGTCTTCCTCCAAACCCTTGGACCTTGATTCCCGAATGAAAGGCACACTTTACTTTCATCGGAAAAGAGGACCTTGGACCACTGGCCAACTGGCCAGTTGAGACGCTTCCTTCTGTAGTTCCTATGTTGGCTCAGGTTCAGAAGTGGCTTGACCCAAGGAACCCGACAGTTGTAGCCCATCTCCTGGATGCGTCTGATTGTGGTGGATTTTGAAGCTGTGACTCCTGCCTCATTCCACTCTTTCTGGATCTCTGCCATATTCTTGAATCTTCTCTTTTTGATAATCTGCTGAAGCCCACAGTCATCTCTTTTGCTGGTGCATCTTCTCCTGTCACATTTTGTCCTTCCACTAGACTTTCCATTGATATGCTTGGACACAGCACTCTGTGAACAGCCAGCCTCCTTAGCTATTAACTTTTGTGGCTTCCCCATCCTATAGAGGGTATCAATGATGGTCTTCTGGCCAGTTGTTATGTCTGCAGTCTTCCCCATATTGAAACGAACTGAGACTATTTAATGACACCTGGGGAAACCTGGCCAGGTGCTTTGAGTTTAGTAGATGATTAGTGTGTCACACTCAGTTTAAAACATTCATGCCCTGAAAAAGCTGGGCTGATTTCTCCACAGTATTCTAATTTTTGAAATCCTGTTTTCGTGGGTTTTATGAGCTGGAAGCCCAAATAAACAAATAAATACTTGAAATCGTTTAAATTGTGGGCCCTGAATCTATAATCTATGAAAGTTTAACTTTTTGAATGGAATTATGGAAATGAATCAACTTTTCCATGATATTCTAATATTATATTATATTTATTAATTATATAATATAAAAAATACAATATTTTGGAATGGGTCTGTATACTGGAGTAACTGCAGAGTCAAAAGTGACTTTCACACATGTACAGTAGCCCTGAACCTTTCCAGAATTTACCCAGAGGTGCTGTCTGCAAATGTCTGTAAATTACCCAGACTCTATCCAGTCTGGTGTGTTGATGATGTGTTTCCACTGTGTTGTTGATATTGTGGATATGAGTAAATCCATGTTATATTAATATTAATGCAAAAAGTCGTCATTACGAAAGAGCCAGTAGCCTCATCCGCCATCAGTGTGCTGTAAACAGAACACTGTGGTTTCCGCATCACACATTATGCAGTGCCTCCTACAAGTGCTACACTGCTCGCCTGAAGCACCTGCAACATTTTTTTCTAGTGAGAACACATCACACATGGAAAATCTTTGGCTGCACGCTACACCTGTGAAAGGGCAACCCCGTATAAAGTCTGCACCTGATACTAAAGACATTTTAGTAGTTGTTTATTTATTAATATTGAGACTTATTATTGATACTCTGAAACTGCTGTGCTGTGTGGTTTTGAGATTGATTTGAGATTCACATGCTCCATTCTTCCCTATCAGTTGAAGCTTCACAGCAGGTAGCTGACTGTGATCTACCTACCTCTAGTCCCAAACATTATCACCTTGTTCAAGGCTAGACTGGGAAAATCATACATAGTCTTTTACATAGTCCAGCCCACTACATCCTTAATTGAGGGGGGTGGGGTGGAAGGGTCAATGAAGAAATGTAATTAATTTGTTTGTGATTTGTGTTGTGAATATTTTTTTGATGAACCGTTGGTTTACTCTTATGCTGTTGGGCTAGTCATCCATCACTGAAGACCACAGCTGAACTGTAGCAATTTCTGCAGGCTTTAGTAGTTAATTCTCACTAATTTTAGTCCTAGTTTAATTCTGGGTGTGTGCTGTCTGTCACACGTTTTGGGACATACTTTTAGCAGTGTTCTGTCACTCTTAAGTAAGGAAATATACCCTAGCTTCAGTGCTTAATAGGCATAATTTAACCTTTTTACCAACTCAATCATTCTGATGTTACATCACAAGGATGAAATGCATGGATTTGGGATTATTTCCAAAGCCATTTGTCCCATTTTTCAGTATTTACTAAGAAAAATGGCTCTCAAGATCTTGACTGCTTTCTATTGAATATATTGTTATTGCTTCCTCAAATGAGTCCCTAAACTTTTGACAGTATATAAAGGTTCTTTTTCCTTTTGATAACTTGAAGCAACTGACATGTACTGTAGTGCTCTAACAGATGTGTTGTAGCTGTAAACTGGAAAATATTGGCCAAATTCAAGCCAATGAGAAATAATAATCTGTTTTTTCTGTATCAAAACATTCCTTTTGAAGACAGGGCAGTTTTGTGCCTGTGACTGAGGACTGTGTTGTGACATGCTGCTTCCATTGTGTCCTGCAGTGCAACATTGCTGGCCTTCCTGGTGGAGCTGCTGAAGAGCTCTGTGGCAATGCAGGAGCAGATGCTGGGAGGGAAAGGCTTCCTGGTGATCGGGTACCTGCTTGAAAAGGTTGGTGGTGGCATTTCCTGTGTTTGCAGTGATCAAGGCATTTTTCTTTTGTCCAGTATACTTACCTGGCCTCTGTATTGGTGTTGCTTAGTGTCCTTAGATTGTTCATAGTGCAACACCTTTTTTTTAAAATAATTTTTCACTTGTGATTAAAACAAGTAGAAACAATAGATTCTGAAAGTTGATTTTCATCAATGAGGTGGATACTTTATTTGTTAAGTTATGTGATATAAACTGAATGCAGTACAGCTTTTAGATTACTAAGGGTTGACATCATGCTTGTTTGGAAAGCCATATATATTTTATAAAATTTTATATTTTTTCATGGGGTAAATTGGTGCTGTGTAGTTATGTCAATAGAAGGGGACAGAAACAGTTGAACATCATACAGTGTAGAAAATGGAATAACAGTGAATTTACAGCTAAACAGCACAGCAGTAATAGATCTGGAACCTTGTGTTTTTTTCTATTCACTCCCCCCTTCAGTTTTCTATTTATCAACCCTTATTCAACTTCTAAAATTAATCTACATTCCCTTTCCTTTGAGTCTCTCTCTCTCTCTCTCTCTCTCTCTCTCTCTCTCTCTCTCTCTTTCTTGCTCTGTGTGTGTGTGTGTGTGTGTGTGTGTGTGTGTGTGTGTGTGTGTGTGTGTGTGTGTGTGTGTGTGTGTGTTAACGTGAGACAGCACCTGAGCATTAGTTTGAGTGTAGCAGTGGTCCTGCTGATAACTGTCCCACTCACACACAGTTAACCATCTGCTTCTGACCCATTCTCCCACCAGCCACCCTACAGGTGCCAGCCAACACTAATCATCCACCT
>BRDA01008107.1:49227-60105 GCA_036984385.1 Crenuchus spilurus | reverse complement strand
CGATGTGAGTTTGATTACGAGTCCACGACAGAGTGCAATTGTGTGTGTGTGTGTGTGTGTGTGTGTGTGTTAACGTGAGACAGCACCTGAGCATTAGTTTGAGTGTAGCAGTGGTCCTGCTGATAACTGTCCCACTCACACACAGCTAACCATCTGCTTCTGACCCATTCTCCCACCAGCCACCCTACAGGTGCCAGCCAACACTAATCATCCACCTACGTCCCTCAAAGTGAAAAACCTCATTTGGCTCCAAAGTCAAACTGAAACTTCAGTTTATTAAACTAAAATATACCTGACCGTAGGTACTGCAGGTGAAACTTCATTCTTACAAATTCGTATTATTCTTAACTTACATTTCTATTATTATATATGTTTATTCAAATATTTTAAATATGGTTCTATAATGCAGCACAAAGTTTCATTTAAATATTCTGGTCCTAGGTGAACCCTATCTATCTATATTTTACCCTGTTTCCCCGAAAATAAGAGTCTCTTATATTACTTTTTGCTCCCAAAGATGCGGTAGGTCTTATTTTCAGGGGATGTCTTATTTTTCCATGAAGAAAAATTCACATTTATTGTTGAACAAAAACATTTATTATATACAGAGAAAGCAAAGATAATACATTAATATTACAGAAAATATTTAGATACAGTTAAGGTGCTTAATGCAACTGCTCTTAACATTTTATTGCGCTCTAACACTTTATGAACATATTTGCTAAAACAAGTAAATATGCTTATGTAATTACTTTAATGAATGTTTAAAGTACTGAGTTACATGTCCAAATGCTAAAGGGTTAATACAGCTACTATTAGCTTAGCTGCAGCACTAACATCTTCAGAGGAACTGCCTTTATCACTTTAATAACTCTTACCGGCTGCCTCTCAGGACTTTGCAGATATATGACTTCTGCACAGTATGTTAGTTAGTCTGAACGCTGTGGAGGGACTTTCTGAGAGCAGGCTCTTGCAGTATGGTGAATGTAAACTCCCCTTCTCTGGCCACTGCTTGCTGCGTGCTGCACGTCTATTTTTCTTTTTTTTTTTCTTACTCTGGGGATGGTATTACAGCTTCCAGCCACCAGGGGGAGCATCACAAAAACTTTGCTATGTCTTACTTTCGGGGGAGGCCTTATATTTAGCAATTCAGCAAAACCTCTTCTAGGTCTTATTTTCAGGGGATGTCTCATTTTCCACGGTATATATCTAATACAAAATGAGCGAGACATATTTGTTTACAAAGCGTGGCACAACCTCTTCTTCTTTGCAGTGTTCAGTGATCTCTGCACTCACGTTTGCTAGTGACTCCTAGAGGCAGATGGCAGAAGCTTGCTCACTCTTAACTCAGATCTCAGCTCGCAACATAATGCAAAAAATCCACCACCGGCAGCTTGTATCTTGGAAAAATTGTATGTTACGTCACTTGTACGTCAAGTTTCCACTGTATATGAAATTGTGCTTAAAGCACCTGAAAAGTTCATTAATTCTAAAGATAAAGAATCAGAAGTCAGGAAATTTGTGTTTCAACCTTTACTCCTCTACTCTTAATGAGAGATGCCATGTGCAGTCAAGTCTCATGAACTACGGATGACTCATAGGGCCAAATAGAATTTGCGTTAACTACACTATTGAGTAGAATATATATACTGTATTGAGCTATACATTTTTGTTGCTTTTCCCAAATTTGTTCTACAGTCGTCGCGGGTGCACATCACTCGGGCCGTCCTGGAGCAGTTCCTGTCTTTCGCAAAGTACCTGGATGGCCTAAGCCATGGCGCTCCCCTCCTCAAACAGCTGTGTGACCACATCCTGTTCAATGCAGCCATCTGGATCCACACCCCAGCCAAGGTGAGAGCGCCTCAGTGGGGTTTGGGTCACCTCTGCTCTGCCGGCATGCACATATTTCACCCTGTCAACACACTGCAGTGAGGATCAGCTAAACATAGCTCAGCTCTACCAGAGCCATGCTAAAGCCAGTGGAGCAGTGCAGAACACAAGGGAAAGAATATGGCATACAGCATGTAATGTAGCATCAGCTGGAGTTTGTCATGTAGTGCCACCTAATTAGTGCCATTTATCCTTGCCTTACTGCAGGTAAGTCTCATTAGAAGTTTTGTTGCTTGAAGTCAAAACACATATGAGTCATTCCTGACTACTGGATTCATTTTTGTTTGGTGTGTCCCACTAGCTGGTGGCTGAACTTATAGGCTTCAGAACAGCTGTTTACTCCAAATTGCATCATGGAACAAAGGAATATGGTGGATACACTAGAACAGGAGATATGATAGAACCTCAATAAGCACTCTATACACTAGATTAGTCCATAAACATCCACAGTGAAAGCACTCTATAGTAGATATTGATATGGTAGCATTTGTGACTAGAGTAAATCTTTTAATGTTGTCATGCAAAATGTTCAGTTTAATGGGGGGTGACACCAAACGTTTGTATACATCCTAGCATAAAGAGTTTAAAACATAGTTTAAAACAGAAGCTTTCTAGGGGCCCTGAGTGGCTCAGCAGGCTAAGACACTGACACTATGACCAGAGAATCGCAAGTTCTCTGTGGGTGGGATGGGCTAATTGGCTACTACATTGGGAAAGAGATAAAAATTGGCAAAAAATTAATAAATAAAATAAAAATAAAAAACAGTTGCTTTGTATAGACAACCGTATATTAGCTGATGAATTTTTCTGAATGTGAATTTTTGGCCACCTCTGATCAATTTACATATTTTGTTGAATTTCGGAGGATCGAACTCCCTGTGGCTAGTGGCCTTGAATTAGGAAATGCCAGGAGCTGGAAGCCAGTGGGTTGGACTTCAAATGCAGAGAGGGGAAGTGACAACTAAATAATAAAAATGAGAACAAACAAAATAAAAAATAATAAACACTGTGACTGGATTTTCAAGCGGGATAAATGCAGTGTATTTTGTGTTACCCACTTCATCACTGAGTCAGACAGTGAATGTGAAAAGCCTAACTAATGACAGGAGCAAAGACAGGGCTTTACCAGCTGAACAAGGCGAGTGCCACTTAAACAAACACACTCCTTGAACACACTAGTGAAATCAGGCTTCACCCTCCACCAGGTGCACCACCACTCTGGTTGGGCCTCATGCAACTAAGCATCTCTGGCTCGCCATTCCTACAGTGTGAATGTGCTGGAAGGGAGTACCCAAACAGCACCAGGTGAAACACCACCAAGGGTGATATCATAACCAGTCCCAAATACTTCTGGAGGGAGCTGCAGTGTGAGTGGTGGTTAGGGATCTGTTCTTCTGTCCAGAAGGTTGCTGGTTCGATCCCATGTCATGACTGAAGTGCCCTAGAGCAAGGCTCGTAACCCCTAACTGTAAGTCGCTCTGGATAAGACTGTCTGCTAAATGCCTCAAATGTAAATGTGTGCCATACCTCTTACCCCAGAAAAACACCTTTGCTCCTCTAACTGATAAAATACAGATGACCCATACACTTATGTCCTTTAAAATAGCAAACCCTTTTGACTGGTGAGAGGCCAGAGACACATAAAAGGTAGATTTAGAGGGAGAAGGAGCAGGGTAGAGTCACCATGGATGAAATACCATTTACTGGCAAAGCTTGATTGCTCAATTCAGGGAGAAAGAATGTAATGGGTCCGTGTCAGACATACACCACCAGAGCCTTTAAGAAAGTCAGTGACCAACTGAATGCAATAAACCGTGACTTGTCAGTAATAAGAGAACCAATAAGAGAACAGGGGCTTGCCCCAGTGACCAATAGCCACTAGGTCGGTCCGTCACATGAACCAATAAGGGAAAGAGACTGTCCCAGCAGCAACCTGCTAAACTTGAGTAGGTGCCTAGGGAAAATTGTGATCCCTTTCAATTCTGCAAATTTTAATACAGTTTGTTCTTTCCTCTATTTAAGTTCATGCACTAAAAAGTCTTTTTTTATATATGTTTAATTCAGCAAACAGCAACAGTGCATTAAAATGTACAGAAGTTTGTTCCCTGTAGTAGATATATTTACTTTTCACCAGGGTGGCGCTATGTTTGCATGCATCACAATGTTTGTTCTGTTTGATGAGCCATTTTTACTGGAGTTCAGATTGCTTTTAGAAGTTCTTAAATATGGTCTGTATCATACCTCTGCTGTGGGTCATGTAAGGTTGATCTGAGTCAAGGAAAAGTGATCTTTTTTATGGTCCTCTGCAGTTTTGCCATGCTGAGCACCCACTGCTTGCCGTCACAGTTGGTCTGTAAACTCGGAGGGAAGTTTGTTTTGAAATGCTAAAAGATTGAAATTTGGCCCCCTGCGCTCTGTAATGACCCATGAAGGAGTGGATGAGGCGTATCAAAGAGGGACGACACTCTGTGTGCCAAACACACTCAGCTCAGCCACCAGGCCATGAGGACCCTTCATGAATAAATGAGAGAGGTGGAGAGAGGTGTGGAAATAAATGTAGAAGAGAGAGAGACTGTTTGGTCTCTGGAGGCAAGCCACAACTCAGAATACATAACAGAGAAAAGAGAGACTTTAGAGAGAAAGAAAGAGAGGGAGAGAGCACAAGAAAATGCCAGACAGAGAGAGGGATGGAGTGAGTGAGTGAGAGAGAGAGAGAGAGAGAGAACACAAGAGAGTGCAAACAAGAGAATAAGGAAAGGAGAGTGAGAGTGAGAGAGAGAACAGGAAAGTGCAAACAGACAGAGGGAGGGGAGAACGAGAGAGACTTCACTGTGAAAGAGAGAACAAGAGACTTGGGATAGAGAAAGTGAGAGGGATACAAAGAAGAGGAGCAACCAGAGAGAGAGAGAGTAAGGGAAAGAGTGAGTGAATGAGAGCACGAGACGGAGAAAGTGAGGGAGACTGAGAGACTATAGAGAGAGAGAGAGATAAAGAGCAATAAGAGAAGGTTAGATTTGGAGGCAGAGAGCTGGGGGTTTGAATAAACTCAGTAAACAGCAGAGGCTGTCTGTCCGTCTCTTTCGGATGGAGAGAGTGGTATCGGATTGTAGACCCCTCCAGGCCAGTCATCTCTTCACACTCACATCATATTCGCTTACTGTAGGCTCTGGGCGAAGTCGACTGGGAGTACTGAGCTTTAATTGGAAGAGCTATCTGTCCTCATCAGCATTTCCTTCTCATCCTCTGAGACCAGTGTAGCAACACTGTCTAATGTCCTGCTTACCCTACAGGCTCACAAACGATCTGCTCTATGTTCTTCACACATATCACTACAGTAACAATGCTGCATAAAGTTTAACCTTGCTTATTAACATAAACATGTGTAAATTAGTGTTTCAACTTGCAGTACACAAGCCACAATACATAGCTAACTAGCTAGCTAGCTAGCTAGATACTGTAGCTAGCTAACTAGCTAGATAGAAAGACATACTGTAGCTGACTAGCTAACTAGCTGGATAGAAAGACATATACTGTAGCTAGTTAACTAGCTAGATAGATACTGCAGCTAGCTAGCTAACTAGATATTTAGATAAGGGATAAGGGATGGTTTATTGTCATTGCAACAAGTACTGTACAACGAAATAGATACTGTAGTTAGCTAACCAGCTAGATAGAAAGACAGATACTGCAGCTAGATAGCTAACTAGATATATAGATAGATACTGTAGCTAGCTAGCTACCTAGAAACGTAGGTAGGTAGGTAGGTATGTAGGTGGATATGGGTAGGTAGATAGATGGATGGATGGATGGGTGGTTCCTTATTGAAATGAGGGTTCTTTTTGTGACTATTTAGGTTTCAAGAACAGAGGGTTCTTCCAATATTATTTTACCTATCAACAAATGGTTCCTCAAAGTACATTGAAAAGTAGTTCCTGGGTATTTCTGCCAGTATGACAATCTGAGAAACCACTAAATGATCTTTTAGGAAACCTTTAGTTCTTTTATCACATTATTAACATAATAACACATGTAAATCACAGAACGATCATTCTCTGAAAAGCTATATATTTTATAAACATTACACATTATTATTATTATTATTATTATTATTATTATTATTATTATTATTATTATTATAATTTACAGGACTTTAACCTCGTGTTCTTTTCTTCAGTTTTCCAAATTGGTGGTTTAATAAAACACAGAGTTGTTAACCATTTTTCTTATTAATGAAAAAAAAAAAACCTTTACACCCCTAGTGGTTTCTCTCTGTGTGGTTCTCTTGAGGAGCTTCTTTGTGTTTTGATGTTACTGTGTGTTGGGAATGAGGATGCTCTTTTAATTAAAGAGGAGCTGTAGGACTGCCACAAAGGCTCAGCTGGAGTTTGGAATAGAGCATAGTGTAGCCAGAGGTTACGCATGAATGTATGGTTAACCTTTATTTGAACCCTTATGCAAGCTGCTGTAAGTTCCACACTCTGCCTATGTTTTGGGCAGATTCCAAGTCTATGCTTTACATTGAATAAAAACAGTATTAATACAATTGCAGTGCTGTAGTGACCACTTCACTGAAATACTTCTTTTCAAGTTTTCTTATTTCTCATCAAATTCAGATTTTGTCCTGATGTGCATATCATTGAGAAAACATGGTGGATGAATACAAACAGGGTGATGCACGAATATCAAATAAAGATCATGGTCATGTACTATATGCAAAAATTTGTCTTAACCTCCCCCTGAACCCCTATTATTTCTACTCAAATGATTCATTTCTGTCAATGATTTTAAGCTGCCAGTTTAAGAATCTGCTTCAATTTAACCCTGAGCCAGATCTTTCTGGAATAAACATTATTAAATGGTCAATAACACTGAATAGTTCATAATTCCAATTCTTTATTGATGTATGAATGAGTGTATAAACAATAGAAGCAAGTATTTTTTTTTATTATTACTTTTTTGTCCTGCTGACGGGCACCCTCTAGCGACACAAATTGGAGTTACAAAATTAACCTACATAAAGTCCCTTCAGTGCTGTGCAGCCAGAAAAAAAAACTGTTTTCTTGGAGAAAATCTAAAAGTACTACATTTTTTGTGTTCATCAATAAATTGTAAGGTTGTGTCATTAGATTATAAATAATTGTATATACATATTATACAAAGTATAGATAGTATATAAATAATACAATACATATTTCTAGTCATTTGAAGGATTATTTAATTAAAAAGTCATCAACATTTTGCATGTATTTAATGTAGTTGCTGTAATAAAACCCTACAGTTTGGGCATGCAGATTCAAACAAAATCCTAAGCAGTGTAGCTGTTAATCGCCTTAAATGTGGCAGTTTATGCAGGTTTCCTTGTTATCATTTTTCATTCAAAATAGACGTTATAGAGACCTTTTGATGGAGGTTTCTTTTTCTTTCATGCAGGTTCATTAGCTATGCTTGTCAGCCATCAGTAGCATGTTTAATGTAAATTGAATGGTTTGCACAGAAATCATTTGTACATATTTTTCCGCTTATTCCAGATGTAGTTGTTCACCCAAGACATTTTGGAGTCCATGTTGTGCTTGTAAAGGGCAGTCATAGTTAGAATATGCAGGATTTTTTTCCCCATATAGTTGCTGTGAATTAATAGACGCTTTGTGTTTTTGTAATATTTGAAGATGGGTCAAAATCCTCAAACTGCTTTGATTTGACTTTGTGCTAGCTCTGCTTTCACTCCAGTTGTTTGGGTCAACTCACCCCAACACTACTGGATAGCCCATCAGCATTCACATACTGCACTGATCTCTATTCAGAAAACATCTAGCCAGTGTTTTTGGTGCTTGTGCACATTTTGGCCTCTGTGCTACATGCTAATGTGCTATCTTGGTTGATTGGTCATGTCTAATTTAAGTGGAAAATTGTGAGAGTGAGCTGATAGCTTTCTGAAATAGCTTCTAGCTGTGTCCTTCACTTTACTATGTGGGTGTGGTTAACTGTCTGTGTTTGCTCGTGTGTGTCTTTCAGGTGCAGTTGTCGCTGTACACCTATTTGTCGGCAGAATTCATCGGCACGGCAACCATCTACAACACCATCCGGCGTGTGGGGACAGTGCTGCAGCTTATGCACACGCTGAAGTACTATTACTGGGCAGTTAACCCAGCACCTTGCAGCTCCATCACACCCAGAGGCCTAGGTGAGCATTAAGACCTCATTTAGTAATATTAGGTCAACAAGCTCTTTTTTATGGACCCAACATGCACCTCTACTACATAGAGTACCAGTCAGACATATGCCTGACATGAGATGCATAAGGCATGATACTCTCCAGCACTTCTTTTGCCTCAACACATCTGAACATCATTCAAGGCATCTAAACGCCAGCTGCTCCTTGGGCACCACAGCTGGTGACAGTCCACTGTTCAAGATATATATGGGAGGCTATTTACATGAAGTATGTACGATTAAGTGCAAAAACACAGAACATGATATCTTTACATAAATATTTAAAAATAAAATCATAGGCTATCCCATTTGCCAGTAGATCAACCTGGCTAAAGCTCTGCCTAATAGTATGTGAGAATATGGATTCCTGTTCACAGTTGTTGCTCTGTCTTGGCTGGCTATTGATCACGTGCACCTGTAGCTGGTTGTATTTGGGGGCAACCATGGCCTAAATGTTAGAGAAACAGGTTGGAGATCGAAAGGTCACTGGTTCAAGCCCTAGAGCTTGCAGAAAAAAAAAAAAAAACATGACTGAAGTGCCCTTGAGCAAAGCATCTAACCCCCAACTGCTCCCCAGGCGCTGCAGCCAGTGGCTGCCCACTGCTCCAGGTATTTGTGTGATAACTGCCCCCTAATGTGTGTGTATTCACTGCATGGATGGGTAAAATTAGAGTAGAATTTGCTTTAATTAATTCCCTTGGGATGAATTAAATAATTCATCATTGTTTACTTCTTCTTCTTCTTTGTCTTCATTATCATAATTTTCTTCATCATCTTCATCGTCACCTTCTTCTTCTGGACTTCTCCTTTGTATGACGACTGCTTTGTTTGAACTAGCTCTGTACAAATTCTTTAAGCTAAGCTCTGAGCTGTGTTTGTCATGTTTTGGATTTCTTGGTGTTTTTGGAGTCCTGCTTAATTTTTTTATTTATTTATTTTTTATAATGGGTGTTGTTTGGGTATACCTGACTGGCTGTAGTGTGAAAAGCCCCAAATATCTTTGATGTCAAGTCATTCTGGAATTATACAAAGGTCAAGATCACAGCACTACACTTGGAACAAAACCTTGTGTGTTGTATATTTTTGACATTTTTACTTCATTTGAATATATCAGACTTTACACTGTGCGAACATTTCATTAATAATTGACCAATAGAAATGTTCCAAAATGACTTGAAATAAAACTAAAATATTACATTGAATGACATTAAATATTAAGATGTGTTTTTCTTTTGCCTGTAAAGTTTTTGAGTTTTTTTGACAGTGTTGGTGTGGTCTTGTTGTATTTCTTCTTTTGCTATCAGAGTACACACTCTTTCTAGCTGAGGCTTTGTGTCTTATCAGAGGTATGAGGCATCTAAAGTTGTAGCAGACCAGCATCTCTTCTTGTTGTAGCTCAAAAGCTTCTCCTCTGGCTCAGTTGATCTTTGAGATGTGGCCATTTCACTCTCTACTTGCACAAGCTTCAAGCACGGGAGCACTTAGATTTTTTTTTTTTTTCAGTTTGAGAGGGTTCTGTTGCTTAGCCTTTGTTACTGTCTGTGAAAGATGTAAGTGTTAACCACAGCATTGTCATCAAAACAAGGAACAGTTTTATATATATGCTATTTGATGGGTGCAGGTGAACTCCACCCATGTGTGTTGTTTACACTGGACCTGGAAGAGATTTGGTTTGCCAAGACCAGTTCCCATCACAGTTTTTGGCACAATGCTGGACCACTACTCTACTCTATGCTTTGTGGGTAATTGAGCAGGCTGTTACCTTACAACTATCTATCAAATTAACATAATGAAGTGATCCACCTGATGCCAACCTGTGCTGGTGGTAGAACATTTATTTGCCATGAGATTGTACTGCTTGTTTCAGTCTGGATTTTCAAAGCTTCCATTTGTTAACCTATGGTAAGGTTCTGTTAAGACTGGTAGTAGGTTTTGCATGCCAGTTGGATCTGCACCAACAGGAATTTGAACAGAACAGCTCATCATAGCTGAAAGTGCCTTTTAACCCATCGTTCCTCACATCTTCAGTGTTGCTCATATGCAGGTTTTAGAAAATTGCTTCCAATCAGCAGTTGAAGGGAAAGGATGATTATGGATCTTTTCTCCACACGTCATGAACAGTAGATAGCTTTGCTAGGCCACATGAAGTGACTGTGTCCTGGGTGAATGCTGAATTGGAGAGACATCATTCCCATCTGTCCTGCATTGCCTCTCAGGTTCAGAAGTGCCTAACAAAGGAGTCTTTCACTGGAGCCTTTTGAACCATCGAAAGGAGTGACACAAGTGTGGCCTTTTCTGTTTCTTCTGACAGGTGCTTGGAACCGGTCATTTGGGCTGAAGACAGTGCACTAGGCTCTGCAGTATCCAGAGTGTTAGAGAAAGATTTTTTTTTCTGTAGGAGTGTGTGAAGTGCCTTAAAGCAATTTTCCCTGAAAGAAGGAAATGAATGTTAATTAAATGCAATGAATCACAGCTGCTGAAAGAAACATTCATGTTTAAAAAATATTGAATGCTACAAAGGTTGATATTCAGATTTATTAAATGGAATTTTATGCTCTCATCTAGTTTTGCTCATTCCCCACATGAGCTGCTCATTGCTATATGAGTGATTCTATTTATTATAAAACCTTTCTAAAGTACAATGTGAACTGTAGCACACAGAGTTTATTTAGACTCGGGGAAACTTTTTGCTACTTACATTTACTAAGCAAATTAATTCCAAATGATGTCAGGACATTGATTTTAGATTAAGTATGCAGCTAATATAGCATATACAGG
>BRDA01008107.1:31727-44227 GCA_036984385.1 Crenuchus spilurus | reverse complement strand
GTAGTTTAATTGAATACAGTCTTCTATAAGTTGCTTATCAACTCTGGCCTTCAGACACAGACAAACTAGAACTTTGAGAATGAATAGAAGTGTCTGCAGGTAGAATATATAACACTGATAATCCTTTGAATTCCCTTCCTGCATGTATACTCACATATAGTATATCATGCTGTTACTCCGGGGAAAGAATATTAAGTAAAGTCTTGATGATGAATGTAAAAGAATTTCTCTCTCACTAGCCAAGTGGGCGATGCTCTGATTGAGCCGGCTCTCATTGATTTATCTTTCATTTGTCTGACGCTGCGGTCTGCTTTGTCTTCTGCTGGAAGAGGTGGTTAAGAGAAGAGCCAGCGTTGGACAATAACGAAGTGTTCAATTAGCACAACAAAGAAGAGTGTTTGAGAGAAGAACATCAACACTATCTCTCTCTCCTTCTATCTCTCTTTCTCTCTGTATTCTCTCCCCTTCTATCTTTCTGTCTTTTCCTCTGTTATTCTCTCTCTCTCACTATTTTGTTCTTCCTCCCTTTCCTTTATGTTTCTATCTTCTCCCCTCTCTCTTCCTTTCCTTTTTCATCTCGGTGTTTCTCTCCCACTCTTTTTTTCTTTATGTATCTCTCTCTGTTATTCTTTCTCCCTCTATTGTTGTTGTTGTTGTTCTTCTTGTCCTCTCAGTTAAGTTCAAGATTTGATTTATTAACATTAACATTACATTTGTATTGTCAAGACAAAGAAAAAGTCACATATACACATATAATATAAAGATAATGAATGAATATATACATAAATAAAATAAAATATGAACAATAATGAGATTACATTTACATATAATGTACAAATATTTCACATATAAGTATGAAATATTTTTTTTATTGTGTGTGTGGTGGTGGTGGGTGCACTCATGCACAAATTTAGCTGTAGTGGATGCTGATGGACCCTCTCCTAATATTATCACTAATTTGTTTTTATCATCCAACATTCTGAAATTGTTTTTAAGGCTCTCAAAATGATTTATATTTTGGGCAGAAATGAAGGATGTGCACCTCTGTCTCTACCTCATACACTCTCACTGCTCTCAGTAACCAAGACCTTTTGTATCTGCCTGTCTCAATGGCCAGGCTGTGATCACTCAGTTGGATTTGTTGAGGATCTGTCTCTGCTTCATTTATTGGACAGTCTCTCTCTCTCTCTCTTTCTCAGAGTAGTCTCTTGAGCACAAGCTCTCCACTTCTAGACTCTTGAGTATAAGCATAGATAGATCATAACAGAACTAACTACACATACACACACATACTTTGTGTATGAGCCATGTATACATGAACGCAAGGGCATTACTAAGACTAAGTGATGGTGGTGGGGGTCTATGTGGGGCAATCAAACATCATTTCAAATGTTTCTTGTTAGTGAATGTTAGTATAACAAAGCTTTAACTGAAGGTAATTATTCATGTAAAATAACATGCATGATATTAAAATTATGTAAAAAAAAAAAAATTAGAAGATTTAAGACTTTTTTTTGGACACTGACAACTAATGTTTTCAGAGAGTTTGCTACATGTACACCTGCACCAGAAAGATCAAGCAAACATGTTACTTTAATTAAATGCATTTTTCTAGTTTACTAGCAAATATCCATCCAGGATGTGTATGTGTCTCTGTGTGGCCCTGCAGTCTGAATGAATCTAATAGAGGAAGGTAAAATGACTCTGTCTTAGGTAGGTTAACTGTAGTATAGCTAATCATACCTAATCACTGCATATTTACTAAGGATGAGCGAGTACACCATTGTCTGTATCTGTATCTGTTCAACCATCTAAATGATCTGTATCCGTATCTGTACTCGGAGTGGGTGTGGTCTAAATCTGAATTTGGCGTGGTTTAACCGGAAGTGGGTGGGGCTTAAATCTGTACATTATTTTAATTCTGAAATTGATATGGATTGATCAGAAGTTGCTATATGTATTGTTTATTTGAAAACTATTTACAGATCAGCTTCAAAATTGAGATTTAAATCAATGTTTTTGATAACAAAAGTAAGAGAACTATTTCCTATTCATGAACAAGAGTTGTTTAAATTTTATGATCAATGTGATTTTTTTTTTTCATTCAATTGTTTTTTTTATTTTTACCACTTAACGTTCTTATTAAGGTGTGTGTGTGTGTGTGTGTATGTGTGTCTGTCTGTGTGTGCATGTGTGTGTGACTGAGTGACTGTCTGTGTAGCCAGAGCTGTGCCTTCCTCTCCCTCACACAGAGAGACTCGTCTGTGTAGGGAGGGGTGGGCGCTCTATGTGACTAGCCAATCACAGATTGTGAAGACAGTCAGTTATCCACTGAGGATTTTCCTTCAGCACGAGCACGGATATTGATGAGTTTTACTCGTATTGTGATTGTACTCGTCACAAATGCTTTATCCATACAGCTCAACCCTAACATTTGCTCTGTTCTGTTTTCATATATACATGCAGTAGTGTAATCACTTTTAATTTCACATCCCTCTGCTTTCCAAATACACCCCCATAGATCTCTTTGGATAACTGCCCTGTGCCAATATCACTGTTTGCCACAAATCAGTGGGCCAATGCAGCAGAATTATGACTTTTGTTTTCCTGTAAGAGTTTGAAATATTTGCAAGATTTCATTTTTCAGAGCAAACGAGAAAAGCTTTTGGAAGCGAATGTTCATTTTGTGAATTTAATGGAACAGGAGGAATGGTGGTTAAGGAAAGTAGATATAATTTGTACTATTGATTTTTCCCTTTTTTTGTAATCATGCCCTTTCTCTTCTTGCTTTATAGCCAGACAAATTCATTAAAAATCCAATACTATCCATTTTCTTCTGAATGCTTATATTAGCCCAAATTGGGCAGTAATGTGAAGGTGCTTTCTGGTACTGATTAATTTGTTTTGAATCAATTGGCAATGGTAAATAGTTTCATTAAAGCTGAAGGACTAGTATTCGAGGGGGAAATTCTATATGTCTACATTTCATTAGAGCTTTGCTCTTTGAGAAAGAGATCAAAATAGAAAGAGATGGTGGGTGGGTGGGTGTTTAGGCTTGGTTTAAATGAATCAATATTCTATAGTTTGTCATTTGCATCCATCTACAGTATATTTATATCTGTAAAGGCAGAGACTCAGGCAAGTGAACTGGATCACTGTGGAAGGTCTTCTTTTAATGGGCACCAAAATTAAAACCGGGCATTGGGAAAATTAAAAAAACTGAACAAGTCTTTAAGCAATTGTCAAAACCAAAAACAATGCAGCTGGAATCACTGGAGGAACACGTGGGCTTGAAACAAAAAGGGCACAAAACTATAATACCTGGCACAAGATATATAGGAGAGCCATATTGTTCCAATATACTGCTGACAATGCTCAATGTAGAACTGGTGAAGGTGCAGTGCTTAAGTAGGCTGTGCATGTGATGAAGCTGTCATGTGATGAGGTTATTACTCTGGAGATGGCGACCTCAGGTAGACAGGTGAGGTAATGCAGTGAGTGGAAAGAGAGTCCTGGGAAGTGCTGGGAGGCAGGTAAATGTCCTGAACCGTGTTGACCAGTATCACAGTATGGTGACAAGTATCACTTGGAATAGTGGCCACCATGACAAAGTGCCTTAGCTTAGCTCACACACAGACATACACACAGGCATAATCAAACCTAAATACTTTATTTGAACTTGCAGCACAATGGCAAAACAAGTTTTTCTCGAAGTCATCAACATTTTAGAGACTTTTACTCTACCTAATGCCAGGCATGGGGTATAAAGCCCTCCAGCATTGAGCTGCGGAGCAAGGAAACAGTGTTGTCTGTAATGATGGTGCTCCATCCAATACTTTTGGGATGAGTTGGGGATGAGGTGAGGTGGTGATCTAACATCCTGTACCATTGAGAGCACATTTGCTTTGCTTGTATGCTGCATGAACATCTATAAGGAAGCATGCTTTATGGCACCACTCAGGACTTGTACTGTTTGTCACTACGATAATCGTAGTATTTTTCTGTGGACTGCCTACAGATCAACAGTAGAAAGCATTGCACACCATAGAGCTGCTCAAGCAATAGAGCAATGAGCTGGAGTCAATCAGAATGCGTTCTATTTTCAGCCATTCTCAGCATTTGGTCTACAATTCCAAACCAAATTGGCTTATAGTGGCCCTATATTGTAATAACATATTTTTCATTTTCCCTTTTTGTCATAAATAAACTTTATACATTGATTTGAGACTTGCTACAACTTTAATGAATAAGCAGGGGTTGTTATTGATCACTGGGTTGCCATCAGTCATTACATCTGTCAGCTTCATATGCTTAGAGAAAGAGAAACATAATCAGAAAGAAAACAAAGCTAATGGTTTGAGACAGCATTGAAATGAATGAGCTTGTGTGCCCGCTTCTCAGTTCCAGGTGCATCTGTGAATATGACAGTTAATCAATATCCTCTCCATCAGATCAGATAGCACTGTCTCTTCTAATTCAGATATGCTGATCTCTGTCCTCTGTTTATATAGACACACATCTGGAGTCATGTTGGGACAAGCAATAGGTGTTAAGGTTAATATATAGTGTGTTTTTGGCTGTACGTACGTATCCCTTTAGGAGGTTTCTTCAGGGAAATTTAGGAGCAGAGACACAAAATGACCCACTGCCCATAGTGGCATGCATAACCTTGGGGACCAAATCAAAAAACCTCTGGATATAAGGATGCAGCAATTTGGTGAGATGGGCCAAGAACACGTTCTGTTACTGGTACCCTGTGTCACTGGTGAAGGATGGGGATAATGGCAGATTTCTTAAGAGCAACTCCTGTCAGGTAAATCAAAGAACAGACAGTTCCAGTAGTCTAGATGTAATGACAGCATGTTCTCAGTATCTTTAGAGGACAGCATAGGACAGTTGCTCAGTATTGTGAAGATGGACGAATGTGGTCTTAATCAGTGATTTATTATTGGGGACAGACTGGAATATCATCAACATCTAATACATAATCTCAGTAGGCTGAGATGGCTGACATGGTACCAATAATCATAATTTCAGGCTTGATTCTTTACATCATCAGAAAACAAAAAGACTTAAATTCCTGTTGAGTACTCCTTCATTGTGAACAGACTCACCATCATCAGATTAACTTGCCAAGGGAACACGTAATGTTACAAAATGTTCTTTTGCATATTTTGTGTAATTACATATTTCCACCACAGAAGTTTCCAAATTCCCAAATAATTATATAGTGCAGCTATGAGTACAAACAGACTTCATGCAATACATGACCGTTTGACCTACTGTTATTTAAAATAGTTTAAAAATGAAAAAACGTGGATATGTAACAACAACAAGAGCATCCAGTTCAGTTCTGCCTATATTTCCTTTGTTGTTCAGTGTTTTGGGTATCTATTCTACCTCCCATGTGGCAGATTCAATCCCTAGTCTGAAAAAACACATTACATTACACATTACAACTCTCAACATTACATTCACCTACAGATATAACATAACTAAGATTGTAAGTTGCTCTGAATAAGAGTACCTACTGTAATGTTGTTAATCAATTTGTATTTTAGTGCATTTTATTGATGACATCAGGCTACTTTATGTGATATAAGCTGCCATTCCAAAAACTGTCCCATAATGCCCAAGTAGGAGTTAAGATGGGCTGTCCTGCCTCAGAATTAGATAGATGATAGTAAGGGCCGGCGATCGTGGACTATGCACTGCATGTAGGGCCACATTTGTGGATGTTGGCACCACCTAAAACTTCGCTACATTTTGAGCAAAAATCCTTTCTTCACACACACATCTGCCCGCCGAACAATGGCCCCTCCCTTGTTAGACTTTGATCTCACAGGGGGTGCTGGAGGGAGGCAGGATGGGAGACATTAAGCATTTGTACTTAAGGCATCCACATGCCTAGCACCGGTACTGATGATGGTTGATCTAGCACATCTTTACAATTCTGCAAGGTGCTTAATAAAGAGTGGGGAAAAAAAAAAGAAAATCAGCAACACTTGTTGGGTGAATTTTATTTTATACCAGCATACACAGTCATATCAGTATTTTATGACCTTTCTTGGTTTGGAATAGATAAAGGTTGTTGCCTGTATAAATAAGCGAGCACACTAGTCAATTGTAACAGAGTACAAAACAATCATCATGGCCATTGGACGCAGTTTGATTGATGTCCAGAAAGGCAAGATAATAAGGTACCAGGTGAAAGGTAGACAATGAAACTGAAACACCTGGTTTTAGAGCACAATAATTTATTAGTATGGTGTAGAGCCTCCTTTTGCAGCCAATACAGGGTCAATTTGTCTTGGGAATGACATATACAAGTCCTGCACAGTGGTCAGAGGGATTTTAAGCCATTCTTCTTGCAGGATAGTGGTCAGGTCACTACGTGATGCTGGTGGAGGAAACCGTTTCCTGACTCGCTCCTCCAAAACACCCCAAAGTGGCTCAATAATATTTAGACACAAAGACTTGCTGTCTTGGTCACAGATGCGCCAGCAAGACGTGCACCAACAATTTGTCCTCTTTTGAACTCTGGTATATCACCATAATGTTGTGTGCATTGTAATATACTATATAACTGTGCTCTTTCCTGCTAACTGAACCTGCACACTCTGCTCTTACTGGTGCAATGTGACATTAATGAAGATTGGCCACCAGACTGGTCCAGTTTAGCCTTGAAACCTCCCACACTAAAATGACAGCTGTTTCAGTTTCATTGTCCCACCCCTGTATGTGAGATGATGTAGAGTGAAGATGTACTGAGAATGAACTTTTTGTACATCGAGTGCATCCTAACAACAAAACAGTGGTTCAAATTGGCCATTGATGCCAGAGGGGAATGATGACTCCAGCAAGTGGTACAGAGCAACCAATGAACCACAATTCACCAGTTAACTGTAGGAACGAGGAAAGTGTCAGGGATCACCATTGTGTGAACACTCTAACCCAAGGGTGGTCATTTCCACTATTAGGTAGGTGGTCATAATATCCTACTATGACTGTATTTCAGCACACAGGCCTTCAGCAGGGTTCCTGTGATGAAGGCCTGTATACAGAAATGTGCTATAAAATATAATTGACAGTATCTAGGCAACAAGTGTTACTGCTTTGGCATCACCCATCTGTTATCCATCCCAGCCCATCAGTTACCTTCTCCTCCTTACAGCTATGCTAAGGTACTGTTGTGCCTTCTGGAATGTGAAGCAAAAGCTTGACACGTGCCACCTTTTGTTCTGACTTCATGTTGTTTTGCTTGCGTCTTCAGATGGCCCTCGGCCTTCCCAAAAGGAGATCATCTCACTGAGGGCCTTTATGCTGCTCTTCCTCAAGCAGCTCATCCTCAAGGTAACACCTGGATAATGAGCTACAGCTACACACAACCGTGTGCTTTCATTTCTCATGATTTACTAACGGTGTGCTGACTCTTGTCTTCCTAAATAACATTACGACATGAAATTGTTCTGCGCCGTGCTTAATAATTCAGCGAGGGCCATGACTTCAACCCTCATATCAGCTCGTGTAGTTGTTTACCATTTTATGACAGACCTTGTTGGAGAATGCACTCTCATATGCAGCCGTGCTAACACACCCGTATTTTCCACCAAAGTCTGTCAGCAGGCCAAACCACACAAAAACAACAATTACCTCTCAATCTGTCTCTGCTCAAAGCGTACTGGGAAATGTGCTCTGATCAGCTCCCCTGAAACTCGCATAGGCTCCACAACACAACAGGGAACAGCTTGTAAAAGACGCAACCAAAATTTGCTATGAAAAATAATGTTGGCAAGCTGCTCTCAGCATACACAAACAATCATCCTTAATGTTGACTTTTGAGAGCCTCTTCATTTCTTAGTCATTTCAGCTACGTTCGGTGCAGCTTCTTGACTCCAGATTGGCACTGAATTCTGACTGAACTTCTGTTACAGTGCTGGAGATCATCTGTAGAAGATTATGACAGATGAGAACGTCTGAAGTAGCTTGAAATTGAAGGTTGCAATGAGAATAAGAATAGAGCTGACATTTCTAAAGAGCTAAAATTCCAGCTAATATTATTTCTTCATTTAATATCATATATGCATAGAACTTATAGTCTTTAAACAGTGAATATAGCGTGTAGAACATTCAAAATGAAAGATTTTGACATGCTCAGTAGTGTGTAGTGTTTCTGTGTGGTTTTGTCTACATTTAAAGAGATATTATGAGTGAAACCTCTCGCCACAGTCGAGGGCGTGTTTTAGTGTTTTAGTCTTGTCCACGTGCTGTTTTGTTTACATTTTGTAATGTCTCCGCCCACATCACGCCCTCGTCTTGTCTCGTAATTTCACAGCCCTGGTCCCTCATCTCGGTTCTGATTCCGTTTAGTTTAAATGTTCACTCGTGTGTCACAGTCCTCGTTCATCATTGTTTCGTCACCCATGAGCATGTGTTGTCAACCTGTAGTGTCAACCTCGTGTTGCAAGGCTTGTTTTGTTTTCAGGGCCAGGCTCATCCACGTTCCTCTGACAATCAGTGATTTCTTTGCAAGATTTACATCATCCAAGTCCTAGATAAGAGAACTAGAAACCAATCTTTCTTAGCATCTCTTGGTCAGGCAGTAGGGCCAATGAAAACTTGAGTTTCTTGAAATATACAGATTTGGCAACCCGTCCTTCAAAAGGCAATATGGAAATGACTGCATGTTTTTAAAATGTTCCTAGTATCCTCATTTTTGACCTGTGTGAAAAGTACACATGAGATGATCTTTCTTTACATGAGTTTTGTTTTTAAAACAGGATCGAGGAGTTAAGGAGGATGAACTTCAAAGCATTCAGAACTATTTGCTGACCATGCATGAGGTGGGTCTGTTTACCAGCCATATCAGCTAAATGAATGAAGTCATCCAAAGTGCTGAAGTCTCGAAGCTGTCTCTGCCAGCTTGATTTGCAGGTTTAAACTGAAAGTGGTCTAGAATTTCAATGCATTTAACCCTTAGAAGTCATGGTTATTTATGTTCATATTTTTTTAAACAAGCAGAGAAAACATAGAGTAGCTAATTATTATTTTAAAAATAATTTTATTTCTATTATTTGCCAATTTTCCCAATTTAGTAATAGCCAATTAACCCATCCCATCTGCTAGGGGCTTTTCCTACTACTTTTTAATGTCCCTGACTCTAGGAGAGTGAAGACAAGCACAAGCCTCCTCAGATGCATGTGATGCGGCCTCTGCCGCTTTTCGAACTACCACTGATACACCGCCACTGGGGAGCCAACAAGCTCGGAGGAAAGCGCAGGATCCCCAGTGCCGATGGACCAATCAGTAGATTTTTTTGGAATGGATTGAGACCTAGAAATCTAAGAAATCTGATAATGAGAGCTGGATTTGTGCTTAGTATTCAGGTTATTCAGCATGTTCATACTCTGATTTCTTTTGTTGTTCTCAGTCTGAGCATGTGCAAAAACAGAAACATCAACCTGAAATACGCCAACAAAATACCTTTGGAGCAATACTGAAACTCTCTAGATGCTTGAGAAGGAAGAATTTGAATATATTTCATTTTCTACATGGCACAACACATTTTAAAGCTCTCTGGTAAAATTGTTCAGAATAAATAAATAATGGATACATTATTTGAAAAAAGCTGGTCCCCATCGTAACAATAAGAATAATGTCAGCAGGGCAGCTTTATAGATTATTTGGAACCATAAATAAATGTTGTATTTGCTAAAATGTGTTATCTATATTTTTATTCTATTGGGAAATTATTGGCTGGTTGCAAAAACAGAAAACCAGTTGAATTTTACATGTAAAACTGTTGAATAGATTACAGTCAAAATCAGAGGAAACTCAGAGATGCATACTTAAATCGTTTGATCTAGAATGTAAATCAAATGTAATTAATTAAATACTTAAATATTAATCACACAACTAACATAACTGCCCGGATCAAACACAAAGCCTGCACGATCGCCTATAAGGTGATGACAGAGCAGGCTCCCTCTTATCTGCACTCGCTCTTAAAAGCTTATGTCACTGCCCGGTCGCTGCGCTCCTCCACTGAACGTCGCCTTGCTTTGCCTAAAATTCACACAAAGCAATCCAGACTGTTCTCCTCAGTAGTTCCCAGATGGTGGAACAAGCTGCCTACCACCACTAGAGCAGAGGTGTCCCTCACTGGGTTCAAGAAACTCCTAAAATCCGAGCTCTTCAAACAGCACCTGCTCTAGTGATCCCAAATACTCCCCATGAGTACTGATATGCACTCAGCATTCGATATCGAAATGTTAATTATTTAACTTTAGTATTTTTCTGCATTTGTGCTTTTATACTATTGTAAGTCGCTTTGGATAAAAGCGTCCGCTAAATGTAATGTAATGTAATAACTGTTGCTTAAATTCAATGTGTGCTCAAATAGCAATAATGTCTTCTGATATTAGTTAAATGACAACTTGCAGTAGTTCATGGCTTTTGTAATAGACATTATGCACATCACTTTCAAATGACGTATCCCTTTATAAAGAATAATATTACATATGACTGCAGTAAGTGGCAGAAGCACTTTTATATTAATGTCCACAGGATGAGAACCTCCATGATGTTCTTCAGCTGCTGGTGGCACTGATGTCTGAGCATCCAGCCTCCATGATACCCGCCTTTGACCAGAGAAACGGAATCCGGTGAGCTCTGCAGCACAGGCGGACGGCTAGATTGCTTCTCATCTGCTCAGTCACACTGCCGAGTGTGTCCACATGAATTATTCAGCTTCATCTACATAAGAATATTCACATATTTCCATATTTATTTCATTCCTGACAAGCAGGATCAAGCCTTTGCCCCATGTGTCTAGCTAATGAAATGTGGATGGATTTGATGAAGTTATTTTCCTGGCACGACGTTGCTTTTCGCACATATTAGTTGATATTGCTGTGATGAAACAAGCTCACGCCAGCCTGCGCCTACCCTGCATTACACTATCACTTTTATCTTATCTGACAGTTTCCATCCAAGTCTTATTCTCCAGATTATTTTGTGCAGTCAGGAAGCACATTTCCATATAATCTTATCACTTTATGTAAAGTATTTGTTGTTTGTTTGTTCTTTTATGGTACACTCTTAAAGAGAGGCTTCTTTAGTAATGGATACATAGGCATATAAAGAGCCATAACAACTCAGTGACCTATTTGCATGCTTAAATCAGTCATTACCTGCAGAAATGCTTCTCCTCTATGATGAAGAGTCTGTTTACGGTACTTCAAAGAACCTTTTTTGATCCCTGGTTGTCTGTAACATACATCAGCCACAATATTCATTCTCAGATGAAGTGAATAACATTGATTATCTCAAAACAATGACATGTGAAGGTCTAGGATAGATGGGAAATTGATACTTGGGTAGACAATGTGTTGGGTTCTGGAGAAAATATGCAAGTACACAGACCTGAGCCACTTTGATAAAGGTTGAAGGTCAGATAACTGGGTTGGTGCAGCTCTGAAATGGCAAAGCTTGTAGAGATCTCAATCTGATCAAACATCTATAGGATGTGCTAGAACAGCAAGTCTGTGTTTTACAGCATCACTTAGTTAAAGATCTTAAGGGATCTGCTGCTACCAGATACCACAAGACATAATCAGAAGTCTTATACCGTCCATGACTTGGTGGGTCAGTGCTGTTCTGGTAGGACCAACAGCATATTAGTCTTAATAGCACATTTGCTTTGATGTTATGACTGATGGGTTTAAAAAGCCTTGATTGGTTTGTAAAGGCTGCAGAAATGTTCTCAGCTTGGATGGATGTTTTGGGTAGGAACCTTATTTGACATGGAAGCTTTATATTTTGAGGAACCAAATGCTATTCTTCCATGAACCCTTTAATTAACTCTTTAGTTTTTTACTTTTACTTAAGAGTAATTTTATTCATGGTATATCCTGTTTTCTGCAGAGTGGTCTACAAACTGTTGGCTTCAAAAAGTGAGAGTATCCGTGTGCAGGCATTGAAGGTGCTGGGCTACTTCCTCAAACACTTGGGTCACAAGTGAGTAAACGTAATTTTAGACATTTTTGTTCAGTTTGATAGTGGATGGCCAATTGGCATAATTTCTGAGATGCACAGAAAAGCACTTTTAGTCTTGTCAGTAACTGTTTGAATTACTTAATACTAGGGATGTCCCGATCACGTTTTTTCTGTTCCAGATCCGATCCAAGTCAGTAATTTTTTAGTGTCTCCCAATACCGAGTCTCAAACCGATACTTCTATTTTCTAGATAAGAACTAGATAATACTAGTATAATAGATAGCACTAGATAATAGTATATCTGTGATATGAAGAGTTTTAAACATTTAATGCACATTTTAGCGTTTAGTGTATATAGCTGAGCTCATCAACTGCATATAAAACACTTAAGTGTGAATAAAATGTGTATTAAAGCGGATAAATACAAACAGACTGAATGAATTACGCTTAAGTTTGGAATTGTTCCATTCCACCTTAAACAGCACAGCAGTAACAGTGAGGCG
>BRDA01008107.1:17512-31627 GCA_036984385.1 Crenuchus spilurus | reverse complement strand
ACACATCACATATGATCAGATATCAGACATATTAGTCACGATTAATGAGATAAAATCCAAAAGCCAACGTAGTGATACGCAAACATTCTTTCCGCTTCTCGGCCAGCGCTAAAGCCCGCCTCCGTACTCTGATTGGCCGCCACGTTCCCCGAAGCTTACAGTATTCACATCAGAATGGAGGATTTTGCCGCTTGTCACGCTTAACCTGATTCCCATTGGCGGGCTCCAAAAACAAACTATTCAATAGTGAAACGTGGACAGAGATTGGAAGCCAAACAGCGCCCACTAGTGTCAAAATCCGATCAGAAAAGCCGATACCGATCAGTTAAAAAATGCCGTGATCGGCCCGATCCCGATCTTTGAGATCGGATCGGGACATCCCTACTTAATACTGTTTGTTATTTCTGAAATGATTCATTTGTTTAATCTGCATCACCTCATTTATGTGAAGTGTTTTGACTATTTGTTCCTTTACGACGTGTAAAAGTCATTTTATACACTTGTGTCGTGCATTGATGTTTATCTAATAAACAATTCTTATAATACAAATTATTGCTGTGTAATAGCATTCAAATGAACAATCTATGACTCTACCCAATGTATCCAAAGCACCTTTCCTTTATACTGCATGTACTGTTTTGTCACGAGCCAGCTCTACTGTAGTCCAGCCAGATGCTTTTCCTCTGTGCTTATTCTGCATTCTGCACAGCTCTCCACTGCTTCAGGCAATGGGTGGGCAAATGATTGGGCCCTTCAAGCCTGATGAATAAGAAATAAGACAAATGGAGAGAAAGGAGAGGTGTGTGTATGTGTTTGGGTGTGTGTCAGAGGGAGTGAGATGTGTAAGCAGAATGAGTATGTGTGTTGAGCAGAGCAGAGGATGTGTGTGTTGGCTGTTTGAAATGTACTGCGTGCAAGTTCAGAGCAATTGTTTTTAGTTCGTTTAGTGAAAAAGCCAAATTAGCAAGTAACTTTGTAATAAGCTGAGTAAGAGTTTTAGCTTGAAGTGTTTAAAAGTAGCTGTGCTTTTGCCCAGCACTTTTAAAATCATGCAATTAATTATTTATAATACCTCATAACTTTGGGTTTCACTGATTCTTGCCATTAAGCATTAGTCTTTTTCGGTGCTTTGCAAACTATTTATGATAGCCGGCTGGGAGGCTAATGTTTAGAAATCATTATCAGCCTTTATGTTATTTCAGTCAACTCTGGCCCTATACATTTATATGTGTGTGTGTGTGTGTGTGTGCTTGTCTTGGAAAGAGAATGCTGCTGCTATCTACTAACCATTTCTACTACATGCTCACCTAGTTTTAGAAAATACTGCTCTGTAAAATCCAGAAGCTAGCAAGTCTTATCAAGACATGTCATAACCCAGGGACTTGAATCAAACTACAATCTGTTTTATACAGGCATACAGTCTACTTGAATGTAGGCTACCATATGATCTATAAAATACATGAAACTGACCCCCTTTTTTATTTCATAGATAACAACATTGGATATATTGAAGATATATTGACCACTAGACTGAAAATGTCCCTGTTTTTCATTTCAGAAATCTGGTCAGCTTACCATTCAGCCAAATGTGCCTGTCGCACTAATCTTTATATCCATCAGAAGCTTTAAAGCCAGCATTATATTGACTTTGCAGACTTATGGTGCAGTTAGCTGTGGGCCTGTATAAATCATGCTGTAGCACTTTCTCCCATTTGCATAGTTATCAATAAGTAAGTGCGAGGCTGTTGTGTTTGAAGGCTCTAGAGTGTATTCGGTGCAGTGGTGGCAGGCTAAAGAACAGCAGCCATTTGTCTGAACTGTCCCTCTGCGCCTGTAGGCCCTGCTTTCATTCTGATGCTGCAGCGTTGCTGAGCGATGTGCTCTCGGATAGTTTGTCAGTGCAAGCGCTGCTGCTTTCTCTCTTGCATGTGTCTTGAAGCAGCGTCTGGAGATTGTGGCTGATTTGTTATTTTGTGTCGCTGTGAAAAAGTGACGTTACCCGACACCACACTGGAGGTGCCAAGCTCAATAGCTATCTCGGCCTGTTCTTGTTGGCTTGACACTCTGAGTGTGACTCTGTGTGTTTCTGCAGGAGAAAGGTGGAAATCATGCACACTCACAGCCTTTTCACACTTCTGGGCGAGAGGCTCATGCTGCATACCAGCACAGTGTCAGTGACTACGTACAACACACTTTATGAGGTAGCACATCTATTTTTTCTATTGTCTGGATGAACTGATGATCTAATGCATTACTGTGATGTCTTAAAGGAATACTTCTCATCCTAATCTTTATGTGCTGCATCTGTATTACATAGAACAAATGCATAGAGCGATTGATAGATGTGTTTGTAGAAACAAACTAAAATCCAGAGGGCACAGAGTGGCTCAGCGGGCAAAGACGCTAGTTCGAATCCCGGTCATGCTGTTTGCCATCAACAGCCGGGGCCCAAGAGAGCAAAAATTGGCCGTACTCTCTCTGGGCGGGTAGATGGTGCTCTCACTCTCCTTATCACTTTCACAATGCAATGTCCGCTGGCTCAGGCGTCTACTGATTGGTCCAATCGGAGCTGGGGACCCTGTGTGCCTTCCTCCGAGCTCGTTAGGCTCTCCAGTGACGGTGTATCAGCGGTGGTTCAAAAAGAGGCGGTGGCTGCATCACACGCAGCAGAGGAGGCTTGTGCTTGCCTGCACCCTCCTTGAGTCAGGGACATTGCAAAGTGATGGGGAGAGGCCTAACGGAGGGGATGGACTAATTGGCTACCACTACATTGGGAAGGGGATAAAAATTGGCAAAAACCTAGAAATAAAAAAAAATAATAAAAAAAACCCCTGAAATCCAGAATCTTAATTTATTACAATATTTCTAGTTTGAGTAAATTATTATTCCAACAGTAACAACATAAAAACAAAAAAGCTTGAATTATGTAATTTTACTTGCAACGCATATAAAATTTATGGCCGTTTACTTTAAATATTGAACACAAATTAACTTTAAATGATTTTCAAAAATTTAGAGATGCACTAGTACATAAGAGTAGGCATTGCACTAAAATTGCACCTATAGGTGTGAGGTAATTTAGTTCATAATGAGTACTGTCAGCAGTAAAAAGACTTGTTGTAGGGTCTTATTGCAGTGGGTAAGACGGATCTCAGATAGTACTCTTTAACACAGCACAGCTGTCTTAGTCTGCCATATGTTTTAAAAAAAAGAACTCTAAGACACTTTGGGTGGATTACTATTAGCAATACATGGGGCAGTGGTTCTCAAAAGGAGGTCTTTGCCATATATCCATTTATACTTACAAAAAATTGACAGTGATGAAGATCACATGCCTATAATCTAATAGCCAGAACATCATTTTACCTTTTGGGCTATTGTAGTCATTTTTAATATAGATTTTGCTTTTATATACTGCATAAAAATGTTTGCCATGTCATCACTGATTATTTTTGTCTTTGAGATCGTGGACCATATTGAACCCCAAAAAGCACAAACAAATTTATAATCACATTTGAAAGGTATTTTTTTCTAACTATTAAAACTGATATTGATCATAAAACAGGTTGGAACTGTGAACATACTGTATATTGGTAAAATTAAGATGAAAGTAAGCTATATACAGTGGTAACCCTACTTACGAGTTTAATCTGTGCAGGAGCCGAGCTCGTTAGCTGGTTTGCTCGTTAGCTTGAGGCATTTTCCCCATAAGAATACATGTAAAACTGATTAATCCGTGTCAGCCGGCCAATATACAGTATACTTTAATATGCTAAACAATGTGTTTATATGGGTTTTTTAAAACATAAATGAGACGATGACGGCGGTCATGTAGGCTGGCGGCTAAGGAGGACAGGAGGACGGGCGTACGTGTATGGCATGGTTACACTTATCATATGAAAAGTAAAAGTAAAATGTATCTAACTTTCTTCTTCACTACTTTTTGCTTTCTTTGCATCACTTTCACTAGTACTTTCACTTTCACTGGACAAAGGTAATGACTGACCTCTTCTTCTACGCTAGCATCTAGGGGATACTATGACCGCAGCGCCCCTAGCGTTTGGCATACTTGAACTAATTTAGGCTACTCGTTACTTGGAATTTTACTCGTTAACTGGAACAAAAATATTCCGAGATCTCGACTCGTTACCTGGAATACTTGTTAGTAGGGATGCTCGTAAGTGGGTTTACCACTGTACAACTACTTACAACAAAAAGGTTATTTTTTTTGTCCACATGGTGGCAGCACTGACAGGTTCTGCTATATTGTGTAGCTCCATCCATCCACCTATTTTTTCACTATAAAAGCTATTTTAAACACATGTAGCTCCATTATCCCACCTGCTTAATCATTATCAGGGTTGCTGTTAGTCCCCTACCCCCCTCACTGGGGGCAGGGCAGAGCATTACACTATCCCAATTAAGCCCAGGACAGGACATTGTGTAACTCTCCGGTGGGCATCACACCCCTCCTGCCTCAGTACTTAATGTTCAAGTTAATGTTCAAGTCTGCACTTGTTGCATTTTCACGATTCTGTCAATAACAAGTCAATGACATAAAATATAGCAAAAATATGAAGGATGCTTTATTTCAAATTCAGGTTCGATCAAATAAGCCTTAAGAATAAACATGTCGATATGTAAATAACATTACGTATTTGCATAATTTATGGGTTGGGGAATAAATGTGAAGAACACAGAGTTACATGAGTTTTGCTTGTATTAATATATTAATAAATCATGTGATTTTATTCAGAATAGAGTTATCAACAATTCATGAATTTTGTGGTTTGATTCTGAGTGTAGACAAAAGCTCATTTGTTGAAAAATGTAAAAGTCTGTTTCAGAACTACATTACCCAGTGAAATCTCAGAACACACTGGTGATCTGTTTGTGTGGATTTAAGGCTTGCTACCTTTGTTTTTTAGAAATTCAGTTAAAAGCTACTTTTAAAGCAATTCACTATACTCTATCAAATTCTAGAGATTTATTAAATCTCTTTTTAATTGATCAAAAAATCTGAAAAATGACTAACAGTATTATAGTTATTAACTCCTCTTTCTTGGTATCACAGCTATTTCTTGAACTCTTTGTCCTTCAGATCCTGACAGAGCAGGTGTGCACGCAGGTTGTTCACAAGCCACACCCTGAACCGGACTCTACCGTGAAGATTCAAAACCCCAGTAAGCTTTGATGCTCAGCCTTCACATCCTGTCTGTGACCTATAGTTGAAGAAAATAACTGATGGTCATTCTTTTAAGCTAAAATGCCAAACTCTGGACTTTGAATGACTCAGAGACTGTGAACTACCTGTTTTGATTGGTCTGCATGCCCTGCATTTCAGAAAGAACCTAGATTTCCAACATTAAAGCTAATAAATGAGTTAGATTGAGATTAGTTTGCATACCAAAATTTGTCCAGCCAGGTGATAACCAGTGGTCAAAAATGTATCACTAAAGGAAGTGTAGAGGACGACCGACACACACTGTAAGAAAGATGAGCTACAGTGAACCTTAACTGTACACCTACAAGCTATAATACATGGAAGCATCAAAATGGCTCAGTTGGGAAAGCATTAGCCTGAATTTCTAAAGGCCCCTGGTTCAACCCTGGGGAAGTGCAGAATGCAAAATGGCACGACATGAATGAATTGATTAGGTATCTACAGTATGTGTAGATGGGTTAAATACAGACATCAAATTCTCCTGTGTGCAAGCGCATTGGTCGATATTTCACTTGTCAGTCTGTTTTAGGACACTTCTTGGCTCAGATTCCTCAACATTTATGACTGTCGTCATCAATAAAACTCTAGATTATAGACTTCTACCACTTGTTTGTGCATACAGATGCTGCGTTCATAATGAATTCTGCAGCAGTGAATGTATCTCACAGTAAATTAAGTCCATGTGACCTTAATTAAGATATGGACGCAGTTTGAATGGGTTGAGAAATGATTTTTTTTGGGTGACTATTGAGTTATAGTATTTCTTAGCAATGTTGACCTCACAATCTCTGTTTTAAACTAAAAAAATTAAAATATGGTCTCTAAACTTCAGTCTTGACTGATCTGCTGCATCTGAGAAAAGGGTAAAAGTGCACAGATGAGATCTTTTGCTGAGCCATTCTTTTAACTTCTGCTGTGTTTCTGTTTATCAGTGATCCTAAAGGTGGTGGCCACACTTCTGAAGAGTTCCGCACCCAGCGCTGAGCTGATGGAGGTGCGGCGTCTCTTTCTGTCTGACATGATCAAGCTCTTCAGCAACAGCCGTGAGAACAGACGGTGAGAGCGTTTTCCCTTATAACCCCCCCCTCCTCTCAAATGCGCCGCACTCCCCACCCAGCAACAATTAGCTACCTGATGAATGGATCAGAGAAGGGGAGGGGCAAAGGGGAACATTGTTCTTCCTTGATGGTCCGTATTTAATGGGCCCCCTATGGCGCTAAATCATCCTTGAATTTGCGGCATGTTTCCCTTCGAGCAGATGTTTCGGGCACACACACACACGCACACACACTCGGAGAGACATTCATACACACACCGCCTGGCTAATATGCATGGGGATATATCAAAGCCAGTCATGATTCTCATGACAGCCCTGTCTAGCTTACTGTCCTTTGCTCTGTCAGATGTCAAGCGGTCCATCAATCACCCAGTGCGCATGCAGTGAAGGCTCTTATCCTGACACTTCATCATCTCTGTCATTAAGATTAGAGGAAGCAGCTCCAAAAAATGGCGCTCAAACACGTTGCGCTCCAGTGATTCTACTATAACACACCTCTGTGCTTTCCGGAAGCATCCTCCTCACACATTGCCTGACGGCTACATGGAGAATCTATCAGTGCTGCCAGCTTCTGATGATGAGCATGACTGGGATTATATCAGTTCTCTATGACCTAGTGCCTTTGACCTGAGTTTCTGTATTGCAGGACTCAGATGGCATGTGTGGGATTTCTGGAATCCAAGAGATGTAACACCTGAGGCAAAAAAAAAAAAAAACACAGTGCAGTTTTATTTTTGTATTGGCAAGTTATTCTAATCTTATTCACTACAGGCTTACTATCCAGTTATAAACCTTAATATGTATTGTTTGTGAACCTATTATGGACTATTTAGTAACTAATGTATAATTTATTAATATGCAAGTTATATACACTAAACATTCCAAATGTTATTTGAGTGAAGAACCAGTGTTGGTTGCTTTAAATAGCTGTTTTTTTTAAATAACCATATTAAAATGAGCTGTGTGAATGTGAAGAACAATACTAAAGTTTAAAGTCATTTAAAAGGTTTTTTAAGGAACTAAAAGAGATACTTCTGTTGCAGATATTTGGGGGGGTTCATCCATCCTTCATCTTCTTCACGATGACCAGTAAATGTAATGCTTAACCTCTTAAGAGTTTATTGTGTTTTATTTTAAGGATTTTATATTTATATCCTATATTTTATATAGGATATTAAGGATTTTCAGAACCTGAGTCTGATGCTTAAATCTGAAGGTATTTACACAGCAACTAAGTGTGAAATGTTGAGTTTTTGTAAACCTTTCAGATGAGCAGAAAATATGTTTAACACATGTTGAACTCACACACACAAATGTAGACATTTTCAGATTTTTTGTCCGAGAAATTTTTCAGGCTGCGCAGCACTGAAGGAACTTTAAGTAAGTTTATGTTTATATTACAGCATTTGACAGATGCTCTTATACAGAGACGTGCAAAAGTGCTTTGTTTCCATTAAGAGAATTATCTCAGCTAGTACAGACAGGTTAGAGTCCAAACTACTCTTCAGTTCAGACACTGTTAGAACAAATCACTAATACCTAGAAAGAAGGAAAGATACACAATTATACACAATAAGAGCATTACAATACAATACAATAAAAGACATAAACTAGTGCTCACTTAAGTGTTTGACAAAGAGATGGTCTTCAGTCTGTGTTTGAAGACTGTGAGGGACTCTGCTGTTAGAACAGCCAGTGGGAGTTTGTTCCACCATCTCGGTGCTAGGACAGAGAAGAGTCTTGATGCTAGTCTTCCACGTGTCTTGAAGGATGACTGGTGAAGCTGTGCCATACTAGAAGCTTGAAGGGCTCGAGGTGTGTCTTGAGTATGACTAGCCATTATGCTAGGCATCTCTGAGCTGAGATTTGTGCTATTAGAGATTACCTCAAGACAAAAACTCAATGCTCAGTTCTGTTTGTTTGGGACTTATTCAGACATCAGTAAAAGACTGTGGGCAACAAATCAATGCTTTAAGTTCAATGTGTTCACACTTATTCCAAAATGTTTGGGCACATAATTAATGTTTGGGCTGTAATTGGCAGCTCAAACAGGCAGAAATTAACATCAACATCAAGTACAAAGAATTTGTTTTGTAAACAGTAATGCATTTCTGAATGAAATGATTAAATGTTATTTAAGGGCAAAATATGAAATTAATATTTCAAACAACTACTTAGTTTCCAGTTAATAATTCCATGTTTTGAAGATTTTCAATTCACATTATTTTGATAAAATGTAGTTACAGGTCATTCTGCAAATTCCTAATATGTGAATGAGATGAAGAACCCCAAAAGGTTCATATCTAGAAGATGTTGGATCTGGATCTGGATGGATGTTGTCATAACAATATAAGTAGTATGCACACATATATAACATAAAACGAGCACTGTTTGTAGAAGTACCTGTATTCATCTGTTTTTTTTTACCTCATAATGTAAAAACAATGTGTTTCTATTTGTAGTTTGTTCAGTTACTTGGCCAAGCTTGTTGATAGTGATTTATCATGTCATACTTTAACTGGAACAAAAATCTATTTTGAGCTACCTTTAAAAATCCATCCAACAAGTGTGTTTATAAAATGTCATGTATTCAAGGGCATTTGTTGCTTAAGATCCACACTAACACACTTCTTAATCCTGATAAGATGTCTTCAGGAAATCTAATGACCCTCATACACCTTTGCTAGACATACATTTTATGGGCTCCATGACCTCTCCGCACTTCTCAACCTGACACTGCTCAGTGTTCTGGAACCTCATTATTTATAAATTATTCACAGTGTGGGGGTATGGGATGGGAGTCTGGAGCAACGATCCTTTGAGTTTAAGGATTACAATATAGTTTTATAGTTAAATTTAAGCTGATGTAAAAGCTCTTATCTACCTAATTTCCTTGCTATAGATGTCTGCTCCAGTGCTCTGTGTGGCAGGACTGGATGTTCTCACTTGGCTACATTAATCCCAAAAACTCTGAAGAGCAGAAGATCACTGAGATGGTCTACAATATCTTCCGTATTCTGCTGTACCATGCCATCAAACACGAGTGGGGCGGTTGGCGAGTGTGGGTAGACACACTCTCTATAGCTCACTCCAAAGTAAGTACCCACTCTGCTGATTATTAACAATCTGCACCCTCTAGTGGACATAAAACGCATCACCTTCTAGTGTTCGAATAAGCAGCTTTCCTCGTTATTTCATCATAGTTAAGTAATCTTGGGTTGTTGATTATTAAGTGGGGTTTGTAATTATAGTTTAACATTACATAATGAACCACCTCTTGAAACCATCTGTTTATGTTGCTGCAGGTGACATATGAAGCCCATAAAGAATATTTAGCAAAGATGTATGAGGAGTATCAGCGTCAAGAGGAGGAGAACATCAAGAAAGGGAAAAAAGGCTTGGTCAGCACCATCTCTGGGCTTTCTGCCCAGGCTTCGTCAATCAAGGGCACTCTGGAGCTAGATGACCACTCTCAAACTCAAACTCCTGAAAGTGAAGCAGAGGATCCTGAGACTTCCGAACCTGGGCGAAACCTACTGGCAGAAGCTAAAGGTCCTGAAGTTGTCAATCCAGTGTCTGGTGTCCGTGTTGAAGTCCATGACCTACTGGTGGACATCAAGGCTGAGAAGGTTGAAGCCACAGAGGTCAAACTGGATGACATGGACCTTTCTCCAGAGACTCTAGGTGTGACAGACAATGGGAGCCTGGTGGAGGTGGACTCTTTGTTGGACAATGTGTACTCAGCTGCTGTGGAGAAGCTGAACAATAATGTGAATGATGTTCTGATACCTAAGCCGAGCTTGGAGGACAAGAATGCTGGCCCTTTGATCACATTAGCTGAAGATAAAGATGCTGTTCCCAGCAGCAGCACGTTCCTCTTCGCTCCGGTAGGCACCAAAGTGGCTGAGAACTTACTGCCTGAGATCACACCTTCTGAGCCTTTGCCTCTTCCAGGTGGGCAGCCACAGGTCCACACCAGCACCAGTGACCTGGGCCTTTTGGCCCACATGGCTGGCGGCTCAGATGTTGCCTCCAGCTCTGGAGCTTTGGAGGATTGCTTTAAGCTCCAGCCTGCCCTGGAGGCTTTCGGCTCCTCCTCTCTTGGAGATAACTCAACCAAAAGCTCAGACACGGCTGAGACAGCAGCCCCAGAGGCAGAAGCCTCAGGAGGGAAAAATAACATAGAAGCCAACACTACCTCAGATACAGAAAGATCCGACGATGGCAAGGAGAAAGAGATCAAGAAGATCCAGACCACCACCACCACACAGGTGATTGTTACTGGAACAATGTGATGTTGGTTACAAGTTTGAGAACACATTGCCTTAAATATTGCTTTTCAATTCATTTTTTCTTAAATAATGATTTGAGCACTGCTCAAAGGAGCAAAGGAACACTGTCACAAATACTCTCATACTCTCAGACATATGGATGGATATAGTTTTTCTCAAAAAGGAAAAGTCAATCTTTAATGTCATCATATATATATATATATGATATTCAGCACAACAGTGACATTGACCTGGTGTGTTAGTGTGTTTTGCTGGGACCAAGGAATCAGACACAACAGAGCTGCTGGAAAGACACTCAGTGTCATTGCTGGACTTAGATAGTCCACCAACTAAAAATATCCAACCAACATCATCCTGTGACCACCACTGAAGGACTTGAGGATGACCAACACAAACTTTGCAGCAACAGATGAGCTGCTGTCTCTGAGTTTGCATCTACAAGGTGGGTGTGTCTAGTAGAGTGGACACTGGGTGGACACCATGTTTAAAAAATGCAACAGCTCTGCTGTGTCTTATTCACTCCTAAAACACACAAACACACCACCAGCACATTCACTGCAGTGCTGAGAATGATCCTTGAAGTGCCTAGTTAGTACGTCACATTATTATTATTATTATTATTATTATTATTATTATTATTATTGTTATTGTTATTATGATGATGATGATGATGATGATGATTGTTATTATTGTTATTGTTGGTGTTATTATTGTTGTTATTATTATTATTATTATTATTATTATTATTGTTATTGTTATTATTGTTGTTGTTATTATTATTATTATTATTGTTATTGTTATTATTGTTGTTGTTATTATTGTTGTTGTTGTTGTTATAATAATAATAATTATTATTATAATTTTTTCATGTACACAGTCTATAGCTAGTATCTGTTATTTGAGACTGTGGTCATATTTAGTGGTATAAGTGGTACAGTTCTGTCCAGTTTTGTCACTGCTTAGTTCTTAGTAAAGGTCATCGAGCTCTCTCAGTGAAATCACATTAACAGAGCTTGTGTGGGTTATAAAGCTATTTTTAGCTGCCTCCTGCAGTTGCATAATTTTCTCATTTCCAATTTAAGGCCTTTGGTTTTTGACCTACTTTTAGCCTTCAGCAGCTCTTGGTGAGCCTTTTAGCAGTTTATGCTGTCCTACCTTGTGCAGTATATGAATCAGCCTACAGACTGAAGATTTGATGTGGAGAAGTCTCTTCAGTTCAAAATTATTGAATTGTTGACAGTGTAGTATAAGGACTGGTTGGCAGCTTGTAGTGGGTATTTGTAAGGGCAGAAAAGCTGTGCAGTTCTATTTATGTTGTGAGGGTTTAGTGTGAGAGGTGTTGAGAGGTGTGAGGGTGGTAGATTGAATTAGTTCAGTAAGCAGCTCCAGTGTCTCTGCACACAGTCGACACTCTCAGCTTCTGAAACAATCAGAAATGTCACTTACGACATTCCTGACATTTATGAAAATGTTTGCTGTGGTGAACAGTTTGCCTTTATTATCATTTCTCAAAGAGATCACAAATGAAATCATCTGCTGTGGAAATGTTATTATGGTTCATTTTGATGCCTCTTTCTGGAAATGGATTTGTATTGGAAATAATGAAAACTGACTGACACTTTTGATCACTTCTTTACACGATTAGAGCACTTCACTAAAAGGCATCAGTTGTTCTGTCTAAAGCAGTTAATTCTTTGATTTTTGAACTAACTTCACATTTATTGAAATATTTAAAAACTGATGGTTGTGTATTGTTGTTGAGTGTTTTCTAGCTGTCAATGTTACACATATTTAAGGCTCATTGAATCTTTGACAGTGGGTTCTTTGAAAGTTGACAAAGGAGTGATGTTCAGAAGAGATTGAGGAGCATATTGATTAGACAGCTTTATTCAGTGTTAACATTTTTATGGCTCTATTTTTTCACTATAAACGCTATTTTAAACAAGCTAAACATGTCAGGCAGTGGTAGTGGATTTTTTCTAACCTGTAATTTTTTTACAGCTCTAAATGTTGTGGTCACCCTTTAAATTTGACTTTTGAACTTATATTTCAAAGGTATTTTTTCTGTTTGTTTGGAGAGTGATACACACACACACATACGCACATACTCACTCTCACACTTGGACTTTGCGTCACTATCTTCCAGTAGGATGAATCCCTGACCAACTAGGCACATATCTCCTGAGGGTACTGCATGGCGCTGCAGAATGCTGTGGTAGCCGTGGTGCCTCAGGGTGCCTCTCATTCTTTAGGAATTAGTAGCACCAGCTTTCAAGGCTTGATATCTGCTATTTTATTGTTTAACTATGTTTATGGACTAATATCTCTTATTCTAGTGCATCCACAATATTTTCACATCCCATGATGCCTTGCAAAAACATCCAATGGAGAGTAAACAGCTATACTAAAGCCTAAAACAACTAAAAAAGCAGTGACACTGTCCTTGTAGCAGCAATTGTGGATTTTCCACATTTTTATATAATTTCTAACTTTAGAAGACAGAAAAGTAAATTTTTATATATATATATATATATATATATATATATATAATGTGCAGTTTTGAGAAGTCTTTGTGCTTTCAGGGTGTACATAGCCGAACAGGTGTTCAGCTGGACAGAGATGTACGAGTGGACCTCGGCTTCAGGGCCATGCCCATGACGGAAGAACAGCGGCGGCAGTTCAGCCCTGGACCCCGCACCACTATGTTCCGTATCCCAGAATTCAAATGGTCACCCATGCACCAGCGTTTACTCACCGACCTTCTTTTTGCCCTAGAGGCAGACGTCCACATCTGGAGGAGGTTGGTTGCTTTGCCTTTCACTATTCATATGACATGTCATATATATCTCATGTCATCTCTCTCTCTAATATACAGCCACTCGACTAAATCAGTGATGGATTTTGTGAACAGCAACGAAAACATCATTTTTGTGCACAACACCATTCACCTGATCTCTCAGATGGTGGATAACATCATCATTGCATGTGGAGGAATACTACCACTGCTCTCAGCTGCTACCTCCCCCTCTGTAAGTGGCACTAGCTCCATCTTCTGGTGGTATGTCAGTATTGTACCCATAATTTTCTCATTGTATTTAAATATGAATAGGTCCCATCAAAATATATGCTATCATTGTTAATGATGAATGGAAGCTAGTATTCATAAATTAGTATGTTATTAGCATAATACTAATTAATTTCCTGTTAGATACATTGCCATTTTGACTGAACCGTTGCTTTAATAGACTGAATGGCTGTTGAGAAATGACTTAACCAAATGAGTTTTTAATCAGAAAGTTCAGATTTCATTGTGTCTCTTATGCCTTGGAAGCACTGATGGTTCCACACTCTAATAACTAAAGAATAAATCAACCAGGTTGCATTGTTTTTAATGTAATTGCTGGATAATACTTATACATATGTAATAAATGTTAGGAGCTTAAGAGTTTAAAATAGGGATGCACCGATACCACATTTTTTAAAACCGAGTACGAGTACAAGTACTTACATTTAAGTACTTGCCGATACCAAGTACCAATAAG